>JAMZAV010002606.1:0-187240 GCA_024449915.1 Sweltsa coloradensis
ATTTCGCAATTTTTATCGTCGCTATCATTTTCTTTTCTTATCAAACACACCCATAGCATACACTCATTGCATTAACCTTACATTATCACAGACGGCGCAATAAGGCCTAACTGGTTGAAGCACCCTAGTTTCTTACGTCGTCGATAGATTCTCAATATCCCATAGAACGTTCCCCGTCTGGGCCCGGGGTAGAATTGGCCCAGAGCATGGCTCTGCTTATCGTAAAAGGCGATTCAAGAGAAAAAGTCCACCTCGCAAACATCAGCTAGAAAGAGCGGAATATTTTACTCCCCGAAACTAGAGGCGAGCTCTGGCAATCGTCGTCGGGGACCTTGCCCCCTTCCCTTGACGACCCCCCGGCGACGATGACAATGACACAACGAACGATGACAAAGACGATGACGACCGCGACGTGAGAAACCCCCTTTCCCCCCCCCCTAACCCGTGGCTGGTTCTGACCAGCATGGGCCCTTCCCCCCCCCCCCCCCCCCCTTAGGCTAGAGTGGTGCATTATGACCTAACGGTTGACGCGTCCTTAATCGAAATAAACCAAAACGAGGTCGGTAGAAGGCGGTGGCGTAATCTGTATCTGACACAATCGTGTAGTGAAGATTGAAGGCTGTGAGTTGGGTGGAGTCTATATAGTGCTGGGCCCGGGGTAGAATTGGCCCAGAGCATGGCTCTGCTAATCGTAATGGGCGATTCAAGAGAAAAAGTCCACCTCGCCAACATCAGCTAGAAAGAGCAGAGTATCTTACTCCCAGAAACTAGAGGCGAGCTCTGGCAATCGTCGTCGGGACCTTACCCCCTTCCCTTGACGACCCCTCGACGACGATGACGACAATGACACCACGAACGATGACAAAGACAATGACGACCGCGACGTCCTTTCCCTTTCCTTTTTTTTTTTTAAAAAGGGCGGGGGGGGCTCCCTTTCCTCCCCTTACCCTTGGCTGGTTCTGACCAGCATGGGCCCCTCCTCCTCCCCCCCCCCCAGGTTAGAGTGGCGCATTATGACCTAACGGTTGACGCGTCCTTAATCCAAATAATCCAAAATGTAATCCGGGGTAGAATTGGCCCAGTGCATGGCTCAGCTAATCGTAAAAGGCGATTCAAGAGAAAAGTTCATATCGCAAACATCAGTTAGAAAGATGGGTAGTATTTACTCCCCGCAACTACTGCGACGTGAAAAACCCCTCTTCCTCCCCCTTACCCGTGGCTGGTTCTGACCAGTATGGGCTCCTCCTCCCCATATCCCCTTGGGTAGAGTGGTACATTATGACATGACCTAACGGTTGACGCGTCCTGAATCCAAATAAACCAAAAAAACATTTGCGTGGTTTGTCTGCAAGTGTTTTTGTGTTTTCAACCGTCCTTGGCCACAAGATTCAAGTTTTTCATCGCAGCCGCCTTTCAAACCCACATACATATCTCGTTATTAATACATATTTAATCTTGTTCGTCCTAATTGCCTTTCTTCACAATGCCATGATACTTCGACATCACTTCACTGCGTTCCAATCTGTTATTGACCAGCCTAGCTACTTCGTTTTTTCTTTTATTAAGATAAAAAAACAATATAATCATCAAAAACACCATAAACTCACCTCATTAATTTTCAATACAACAGGCTTCGCAATATGACCTAGCCGGTTGAAGCGCCCTAGTTTCTCACTTCGTCGTGACTTTCCAACTTTTTAGTACTTGAAGCACTGGGACTGGAATCAAACAGCAAATTCAACAGTTGAGTAAACATAATTATGCATTTCTTCGCGAATAAGAAACACAGATAAAGGTATAATGCTTTCGAGTTATTGTGCTCTGGCTGCTACGTTCAGTTATGTCGGATTAACGTTACCACTTGTATTGACTTGTTTTAAATAACATAACGACGAGTGTTATGCCAATAGCTCTCATATAAGAATAACTAACAAACATTATTTTTCCCGTCTGAGCCCGGGGTAGAATTTGGCCTATAGAGCATAGCTCTGCTAATCGTACAAGGCGATTCGATAGAAAAAACCTCGCAAACATCAGCTACAAAGATTGGAGGATAATACTCCCCGAAACTAGAGGAGAGCTCTGTCAATCGTCGTCGGGGACACCTCCCCTTTCCCTTGACGACCAATCCGACACGATGACAATGACACAAAACGATAACATAGACGATGCGCCGCGAGTGAGAACCGCCCCCCCCCCGGCCCCTTTTCCTCCAACTACCCCGTCTTCTGGGCCCGGGGTAGAATTGGCCCAGAGCATGGCTCTGCCAATCGTAAAAGGCGATTCAAGAGAAAAAGTCCACCTTGAAAAAAGCAGTAGAAAGAGCGGAAAATCTTACTCCCCCCAAACTAGAGGCGGCCTGGCAATCGTCGTCGGGACCCTTTCCCCTTCCTTGACGCCCCCCCCGGGACGATGACAATGACACACGAACATGACAAAGACGATGACTCCGTACGTGAGAAATTCCCCTTCCTCCCCTTTCCCGTTGGTTCTGACCACATGGGGCCCCTCCCCCCCCCCCCCCCCTTTAGGCTAGAGTGGTGCATTATGACCTAACGGTTGACGCGTCCTTAATCCAAATAGAAAAATACCCCTGGCTGGTTCTGACCAGCTTGGCCTTTTCTCCCCATATCCCCTGGGCTAGATTGGCGCATTATATCCTAACGGTTGACGCGCTCTTTATATAAAAAAAAAAAAAACCTAGGGCAATCTCAATTGTACATATAAGTTTCTCCGAAGTTTTCAGTCTTATTATCATAATCTACTCTCATTTATCCTTGTCCTTACTGAGAAACTCAGTTCGAAGAATGTCGATTAGTTGATTTTCATTCTCCCAATTCTTTAGACGTGATTCATCAATGGCAACATTGCAACATAATATATTATATATGTGATGGCAGGGTTCGTTTTCTCGAGAGAAAATAGAATGACCCTTCGCTTTGCTGAAGTCGTTTTACAGACGATTAATTCTTGCAGTCTTGGATTTCTTGGAATTCATTCTTAAATTCGGCTTGCATTTAATTTGGTCGCGGAGACACGGTAAGCGAAGATGCAACTGTCACTTACCTGTGACTTGATTTAATGACATAACCTTTGTTTCACGTGAACTGTGTTCACACTGTGATGTAGTCCGTGCTCCGTGCACATCCCCTCTATTGGATCTCTTCCAAATATATGGCCAACCCCGCTATAATCTGCACGACTATTTGATATGGCTACGTCGACCAATTCATCATTTGAAGTAATTTGTTTAGCCTAATTTCATTACTATAATAATATACTAAACAACATTTATTTTTCCATCCAAGAACTAATTTTGCTATTGTTATTACTATCATCTTGATAATTTGCTTTGCTTTTCTTTAAACACGAAACAATATAAAAAAACAAACTGGGTTAAATTTACTTACATATCAAAGGCGGCTCAATATGCCTTACTCGGTTGGCGCGCGCCCTGGTTTCTCATGTTGTCGTGATGTGTATGTAACAACGACGACCGCGACGTGAGAACCCCCTTTCCTCCCCTTACCCGTGGCTGGTTCTGACCAGCATGGGCCCCTCCTCCCCACCAACGCCCTAGGTTAGAGTGGTGCATTATGACCTAACGGTTGACGCGTCCTTAATCCAAATAAACCAAAAAATAAACTAAGAATAAATAAATACCCAGCGAAGCACGACACAACATGCATACGTGCCATATTGTACTCTGCCTATAGTGTAACCTGGCCTCATGATTCATCGCAACCAATCAAAGCGAGACGCGCTTGCAATTATATAGATAATACATCACAACGAATTATATCAGCCCTTAATAGAATATGAGCTATCTGATTTAGTCTCCCGATTATATTTCATCTTTAATTTATGGTGATGAGATTACATATGAGGTTTATTGCTGTGTTTAGTCCTCATTATCTATCGCCATACATAGAACCTTGGTTATGAATTAAGAGCCAGATGTGTATAGATAATTGGAGATATTATCTCATTGCATACAGTACGATACATATGAACAGTATAGACAATGTCTGGTTCTAAATAATTCTTCTGCTCTCCTTCCCCCTCACGGATTCTTTGCAATAACAAGCACTAGTCCACACGTGCGGTAGAAATAGATATCATGTATGTTATTAGTTCGTGAGTTTATTCGTGTTGGCTGTATTGTTATTTCATGACAATATATTTCACTTGTCGGTAGAGCTAGAATTAGCATCGATGCCTACTTGAGATTTTTAGTGTTTGTTAATTTTTAGTGTTTGTTAATTTGACACCCGTCTGGGCCCGGGGTAGAATTGGCCCAGAGCATGGCTCTGCTAATCGTAAAAGGCGATTCAAGAGAAAAAGTCCACCTCGCAAACATCAGCTAGAAAGAGCGGAATATCTTACTCCCCGAAACTAGAGGCTAGCTCTGGCAGTCGTCGTCGGGGACCTTGCCCCCTTCCCTTGACGACCCCCCGGCGACGATGACAATGACACAACGAACGACGACAAAGACGATGACAACCGCGACGTGAGAAACACCCCTTCCTCCCCTTACTCGTGGCTGGTTCTGACCAGCATGGGCCCCCCCCCCCCACCCCCTTAGGCTAGAGTGGTGCATTATGACCTAACGGTTAACGCGTCCTTAATCCAAATAAACCAAAAATGTTAATTTGAATTCACATCATACACATTTATTTCATTTATTTATTTTCATTCACATAAATAACTATTGTTTTAAATAAAAATAAAATAAATAAATTGTAATTAGAGTCTACCCACTCAGTTATATAACTGATTTCCAGTGGGGGACAGTAAATCAAAGCGATAACCAACCAAAGATCGATATTTTTAATAGAAAATATAGCAATCAGTGGTATGGACAGTGCGAACACCCGCTTACCAACGCCAGAATCAACAATTGGCTGATTCTGAACAACTTTGAATTTATTATGTGCTTCGTTGCTAAGACGGCTCCAAAGTCACCGTTTACAAACTGCTAAGACAAGAACTGATGGACTTAAGTCCAAGTCAGAAGTTAAAAAAATTTCAATTGAAAAAAAACTTCTGACTTTGGCGGGAATCAAACCCCGGACATTCTGCATTGAAAGCAGATACGCTAACCACAAGACCAACGAGCCACACTACTATCATAATCTTTCTAGACAATCATTACTATCATAATCATAATTTTATTTTGTTATAATATAGCCTACACGTAGAAAACAATCAACACACATGTATTAACTCATCTAATCAACTTTCATTATCACAGGCGGCGCAATATGACCTAACCGGTTGAAGCGCCCTAGTTTCTCAGTGGTGCATTATGACCTAACGGTTGACGCGTCCTTAATCCAAATAAACCAAAAACGCGTCGTCGTCGTCGAAGACAATGACGACCGCGACGTGAGAACCCCCTGTCCTCCACTTACCCGTGGCTGGTTCTGATCAGCATGGGCCCCTCCTCCCCCCCCCCCTAGGTTAGCGTGGTGCATTATAACCTAACGGTTGACGTGTCCTTAATTCAAAAAAAAAAATCGTTCACCAGCAAGGGCCTCTCCTCCCCATATCCCTTAGGCTAGAATGGTGCATTATGACCTAACCGTTGACGCGTCCTTCATCTAAATAAACCAAATTTAACCAAATTTAATTCACATCATACACATTTATTTTATTTATTTATTTTCATTCACATACATAACTGTTATTTTGCTATTACTATCATCATCATTTGATTTTGTTGTTTATACACTTAGAAAACAATCTAATCATCAAACACACTATTATCTCATCTCATCAACTTTTACTATCACAGGCGGCGCAATATGACCTAACCGGTTGAAGCGCCCGAGTTTCTCACGTCGTCGTCGTATGGTGCGAGAGAATGATTTAAATTTATTCTGCATGACCACATTTCTAAAGTTTATTTATTTTCATTTACATAAATAACTTTTGTTTTGCTATTACTTTCATCATCATCATTTTATTTTGTTATTTATACCCTTAGAAAACAATATAATCATCAAACTCATGAACTCATTTAATTAACTTTCAATATCACAGGCGGCGCAATATTACCTAACCGGTTGAAGCGCCCTAGTTTCTCACGTCGTCGTCGTTTGAAAAATCGTGATGGGAAACACTAAGCAGCTTCCGCGAGCTCATCTCGGTGAAAAACCTCTAGCAAGCTGCTGTAAGGAATTCGTCACTGTTGTTTGTAGTGTAGACTTGCACTTGACTCGTGTCTGGCGCCAGGACCCTACCTTCGCTCGTGACGTCACACCTTGTCAAACATTACCCACACCCACCAGAAGACACCGTATGACATAAGCAATGTGCAAACATCATCATTGCACATCAATCTAGGGTATTGCGAAAGAAGAGTTTTTAAGTTATCCCAGATGATTGGAAAAAATTGCATTGGCAGAATTTTAATTCAGAGCACGACGGCTCTGCTAGTCGTAAAAGGCGAGAAAAGATGACAAAAGTCTTTTATTGCCCGGAAAAAGAGGCGATCTCTTGCGTCGTCGTCGTAGACCTCTCCTCGTTCTCTTGAAACCTCTTCGACACGAAACTAGAGGCGAGCACTGTCGGTCGTCGTCGGGGACCTTGCCCTCTTCCCTTGACGACCTCCCCGACGACGATGACGACAATGACACCACGAACGATGACAAAGACAATAAGAACGCAACGTGAAAACCCCCTTTCCTCCCCTTACCCGTGGCTGGTTCTGACCAGCATGGGCCCTATCACCTTCCCGTGGTTTGGCCTGTGAGTAGGGGAGTAGTGTATTCCCCAAAACTAAGGGCGAGCTCTGGCCGGTTGGGGTGCGTGTTGCAGAGAGAGCTTTCACGCAACTTTTTATCACACCTTTCTTCATTCACACAGCCTTACTCATATTTATTTTCTCTCACTTTTTCTTCTCCATACTTGCCGGCCCTCTTAACCCATCCTATCCAACATCCTCACTCACTCCTTCCCATTAACCCCCCGCGTCTTTCCTTACGTTCCTCCCTTTGGAGGGAAGCTAAATTGGAAAGACCACGTTGTTGAGTTACGCAAAAGATGCATGTTGAAAATCAACCTATTGAAAGTTCTCAGTAATACATCGTGGGGTGCAGATAGGACTTGCATGTTGAGAATTTACGGATCTCTAGTATGCTCCAAGATGGACTATGGATGTTTCGTATACTCTTCAGCAAGTAACACAACCCTTAAACTTCTAGACACTGTCCACCATTGTGGTCTTCGTATTGCTCTTGGTGCATTTCGAACAAGCCCGGTAGTCAGCTTTTATGCCGAGTCAGGTGTGTCCTCCTTGGCAGAACGGAGAAACCTCTTGATGGGTACGTATGTAATGAAAATTAAAGCTATGCCTAACCATCCAGCAAATCGGAATGTTTTTAACACGACATATGTCAGACACTTTGATAACAAACCCAAGGCATCTCTTCCAACGGGATTAAGATTTAAACTTTTGTTTAATCTTATAGAATTTCATCTGCCAAAAGTTTTTAATTTTGTATTTAGCAATAACCCGCCCTGGTTTACACCAGAGCCGATTATTATATTTGACCTTTGTCTTTTGATAAAAACTCTACTTGCGATAGTGTATTCAAAATTAACTTTAGAGAGATTTGCCATGAACATCAAAGGTTTACTTTGGTATTCACAGATGGCTCCAAAATTGACAACAAGGTTGGAAGTGCTTTTTATTGCTCCACCTTAACTGAACGTTTCAGGCTAAGCGACGTGTGTTCAGTTTTCACTGCAGAGTTATTTGCCATCCGTGAAGCTCTTAAATACATTCTACGTTGTCGTTGTGGAGAATACCTTTTGTGTTCAGATAGTTTAAGTTCACTTCAAGCTATAGAACTCATGTATTCCAGTCATCATTTGGTACAAGACATCCAATTCTATTTAGAAAAACTAACCTCTAAGGGTTATATAATAGAGTTTTGCTGGATACCTGGACACGTGGGCATAGAGGGAAATGAACACGCTGATAGGGCTGCTAAGGAACCTTCCCAGCGTCGCGACGTTGATTTCAATCTAGTTCCGTTCCAGATGTCAAGAGTGGATTCAAGCAACGATTGTTGGATTTGCGACAAGCATCTTGGGATGTGGTGAAAAATAACAAATTGCGTAGTGTGATGCCCACATTGACTAACAAAATTCGTCCACCTACGTCTCGACTCTCACGTAGAGAAGAGGTGGTATTGTCTATTATTATATTTGACCTTTGTCGTTTTGATAAAAACTCTACTTGCGATAGTGTATTCAAAAATTAACTTTAGAAAGATTTGCCATGAACATCAAAGGTTTACTTTGGTATTCACAGATGGCTCCAAAATTGACACAAGGTTGGAAGTGCCTTTTATTGCTCCACCTTAACTGAACGTTTCAGCTAAGCGACGTTGTGTTCAGTTTTCACTGCAGAGTTATTCGCCATCCGTGAAGCTCTTAAATACATTCTACGCTGTCGTTTGTGGAGAATACCTTTTGTGTTCAGATAGCTTAAGTTCACTTCAAGCTATAAAACTCATGTATTCTAGTCATCATTTGGTACAAGACATCCAATTCTATTTAGAAAAACTAACCTCTAAGGGATATAAAATAGAGTTTTGCTGGATACCTGGACACGTGGGCATAGAGGGAAATGAACACGCTGATCGGGCTGCTAAGGAAGCTTCCCAGCGTCGCGACGTTCATTTCAATCTTGTTCCAGTTCCAGATGTCACGAGTGGATACAAGCAAAGATTGTTGTATTTGCGACAGGCATCGTGGGATGTGTTGCAAAATAACAAATTGCATAGTGTGATGCCCACATTGACTAACAAAATTCGTCCACCTACGTCTCGACTCTCACGTAGAGAAGGGTGGTATTGTCTAGAATTCGTATAGGCCATACACGCCTAACACACGGATATCTCTGAACCAGAGAAAAGGTTATTCCCATATGTGACACATGTGATGTACCTTTAACCGTGCATCATATGCTAGCAGAATGTGCCAAATATGATGCATTGCGCACGCAATTTTGATCTCTCCCAATCATATGAAGAACTTCTATCATATGATAACGGCGACAAACTTTCTAAATTTCTCATCCATTGTAATCTATTAACAAAATTTTAATTCACATCTTACACATTTGTTTCTTTTCTTTATTTTCATTTACATACATAACTTTTATTTTGCTATTACTTCTTCATCATCAATTTATTTTGTATTTATACACTTAGAAAACAATCTAATCATCAAACATACCTGCATTCACTCTTCTCATTTCCTTCATTCACAGGCGGCGCAATATGACCTAACCGGTTTGAAGCGCCCTAGTTTCTCACGTCAATCAAAAAACTAGACTTCGTATAGGGCACACACGCCTAACACACGGATATCTCTTAACAAGAGAAAAGGTTATTCCCATATGTGACACATGTGATGTACCTTTAACCGTACATCATATGCTAGCAGAATGTACCAAATATGATGCCTTGCGCATGCAATTTGATCTCTCCCAATCATATGAAGAAGTTCTATCATATGATAACGGCGACAAACTTTCTAAATTTCTTATCCAAAGTAATCTATTTAACAAACTTTAATTAACTTCATACACATTTCTTATTTTTCTTTATTTTCATTTACATACATAACTTTTATTTTGCTATTACTTTCTTCATCTTCAATTTATTTTGTTATTTATACACTTAGAAAACAATCTAATCATCAAACATACCTGCATTAACTCTTCTAATTTACTTTCATTCACAGGCGGCGCAATATGACCTAACCGGTTGAAGCGCCCTAGTTTCTCACGTCTCTCTCTCTGGAGGGAAGGAAACATGGTGGTGATCTACAATTATGGAAAAAGAACATTTGGAAGATTCCAATACACTTGACATGGGCACTGATAACTCTACTGTTGAGTGCCCTAAAACAACATTAACTAACTAACTATATACAGAAAAGATATATACGAATAGCCTATACGTCAATAATGGCACACATTATGACCGAACGGTTGACGTGCCCGTGGAATCTAAATTCCAAACTAATAAAAAGTCTATTTCTCGATTTGGTTGATCGGGAAACACTCCCGTGGGTGTAATTGTTTTTATTTACTACAACTCAGAAATTAAAAAAGTCCGCCCCAACCGGGAATCGAACCACGGATCTCCCACATTCCAGGTGGACGTCTTAACCACTAGACATCAGGACGGGTACATTTTAATCTCTGAATTGTAGTTGCATTATACATCTGAATCGAAAAATAAACCCTCGCTCATACTGCGTAAAGGTAATGACATTATAATTAATGTTGGTGGTCAGTTCAAAGGCAGCAGATATTCGTTGCAGTACTGTTCCATCCATTCAGATTAATAATGCAACTACAATTCAAAGATTAAAATGTACCCGTCCTGATGGTCTAGTGGTTAAGACGTCCACCTGGAATGTGGGAGATCCGTGGTTCGATTCCCGGTTGGGGCGGACTTTTTTAATTTCTGATTTGTAGTAAATAAAAATAAAAAGTCCTCTAATGACCTCCCCGACGACGATGACAAAGACGATGACGACCGAGACGTAAGAACCCCCCTTTCCACCCTCTACCCATCCCCGTCTGAGCCCGGGGTAGAATTTGGCCCAGAGCATGGCTCTGCTAAACGTAAAAGGCGATTCAAGAAAAAAAGTCCGCCTCGCAAACATCAGCTTGTAAGATTGGTAGTATTTTACTCCCCGAAACAAGAGGTGAGCTCTGGCAATCGTCGTCGGGGATCTTTCCCCCTTCCCTTGACGACCTCTCGACGACGAAGACGACTATGACACCACGAACGATAACGAAGGCAATGACGACCGCGACGTGAGAAGCCCCCTTTCCTCCCCTTTGCTTGTGGCTGGTTCTGACCAGCACAAGCCTGTCCACCCCGCGTCTCCCCACGTCACCCCTTACGTTCCTCCCCTTTGGAAAATATATAGTTATAACCTAACTAATAAACTACATTATCACAGGAGGCGCAATATGACCTAACGGTTGACGCGCCCTTAAACCTAATAAACATCAAATCAATTAACCGTGGCTGGTTCTGACCAGCATGGGCTCCTCCTCCCCCCCCCTAGGTTAGAGTGGTGCATAATGACCTTACGGTTGACGCGTCCTTAAATCAAATAAAAATAAAAAATCTGGCAATCGTCGTCGGGGACCTTGCCCCCTTCCTTTGACGTCCACTCGACGACGATGACGACAATGACACCACGAACAATGACAAAGACAATGACGACCGCGACGTGAGAACCCCTTTCCTCCCTTTACCCGTGGCTGGTTCTGACCAGCATGGGCTTCTCCTCCCCATATCCCTTAGACTAGAGTGGTGTATTATGACCTAACGGTTGACGCGTCCTTAATCCAAATAAACCAAAATTAAAAAAACTATCCATGGCTGGTTCTGCAAATCAAAAATTTACATCAAAAGCATTTAATTTGGTATTCAAATAAATATTTTTTCTTTGGCTATTCTATTACTATCATCTCCATCATTTTCTTTTCTTTTTTAAACCTAGAAAACAATTTAGTCATCACACACTCCATACACTTATTCCATTGACTTATAATATCACAGGCGGCGCAATATGACATAACCTGTTGAAGCGCCCTAGTTTCTCACGCCTGGTACGTTCTATCCAGCACATTGGTGTGTCCCATGTGTGCTAGAGTTGAAGCATTGAAGTTATTGTTGTTGTTGTAGTATTAGATGGTAGAAGGTTAATATAGTTTATCAGTCCCATAATGGGAATGTGGTGCATTATGGCAGAATGGTTGAAGCACCCTTAATTCCAAACAAACCAAAACCTATGCTGAGTCGCAAAATGAAAGTGATTTGAGCAGTATCATTTTGTAGTGTCAACATCCTAGCAACGGGTTGATTAAAACATGTTTTTATGTCTATTAATTCTGTTTTATTATATCTTTATTGATTTTGTTCCTGCTTATGTATACTTTGTTTAAATTAAATTAAAAATGTCTTACTTTAATTGAGATCTTAATTGTGAATCTTGACATATTTTTTTTTTATGTTATAGAGATTGTCAAATTTTTTGGCAAATGCATAATAACAGTCAAGACTCAATAATTGATAGATTATTAGCAACAATAAAGAAACGAAATGACGTCTAGAATTGATTGCACAAGTTAATGTGCTTGACATGAAAGCTGGATTTCAAATCTAGACATGGTCACAATTCGTGAAATGCTCGTTGACAGTCTTTTTAATCGAGTTCTTCGTTCGAATAATCGTTCTACGCTTTGGCACGGCTACCTGGATCAGATGGGAAAGTAGGCGTCATCACTGATAATTAAGTAGGCGTGAAACGGTAGCTTTAGGTGGGGGTGGTGATGATAAGGTGGGGAGTAGCTTCGGAGAAAGGAGGAGAAAGTTTGTGCTCCAATCAGAGAAGTCACAACGACGTGGCTACCAACTTGTAGTAATGAGCACAGTTTTTAACTAACCACGTAAAGAGAAGGGGGAAATTGCTGTGGGGCGTTGCGTAAATTGTTTCTCATACCGTGGATATGGTTTTACTAAAGAATGCTACACGGCCGAGGAACCTCAGCGACTGACTACCTTCGCATTTTGGCCACCGACTAGGAAAAAACAACAACACATGGCTGCTCTCTAGAACCAATGATATTCGGCACTACTTACTATACTTTTCTACTTACCTATTTTTAACTTAACTAACTTCTGATCTGTCCACAACTAGGCTATCCTCCCCACCTCCCATAGACCTCTCCCCCTTACCTTGACGACCACCCCGACGACGACGATATGACGACGGCCCACAGCATGGCTCTGCTAATTCGTACAAGGTGATTCAAAGAAAAAGTCCACATCCAAACATCAGCCAGACAGAGGGAAGTATATTACTCCCCGAAACTAAAGGCGAGCTCTGGCAATCGTCGTCGGGGACACCTCCCCCTACCCTTGACGACCCCCCCCCGCCGACGATGACAGTGAAAACAACGAACGACGCAAAGACAATGACGACCGCGACGTGGAGAAACCCCCTTCCCCCCCCCCTTACCCGTCTGGGCCCGGGGTAGAATTGGCCCAGAGACATGGCTCTGCTAATCGTAAAAGGCGATTCAAGAGAAAAAGTCCACCTCGCAAAACATCAGCTAGAAAGAGCCCGGAGTATCTCACTCCCCGAAACTAGAGGCGAGCTCTGGCCATCGTCGTCGGGGACCTTGTCCCCTTCCCTTGACGACCCCCGGCGACGATGACAATGACACAACGAACGATGACAAAGACGATGACGACCGCGACGTGAGAAACCCCCCTCCTTTCCCCCTTTCCCGTGGCTGGTTCTGACCAGCATGGGCCCCCTCCTCCCCCACCCCCCTTAGGCTAGGGGTGTTTAAATGACCAAAACGGTTGGGACGCCCCTTTTTAATCCAAAAAAAACAAACTTGGCTGGGTTCTGACCGGGCAAAAGGCCATTTCCTTTCCGCCACCCCCCTAAGGCTAGATTGGGCGCATTATGACCTTACGGTTGCCCGGGGCCCTTAAACTCAATGAGAACCGTTGAGAAACTCCCCATCCCTTGTCAAAATTTTGACCAGTTGGGGGCCTCATTTCTCCTCAAACGGGTTTTTTTCCCCTTGAAAGTAAAAAAGGGCCCTTCAGATTCTATCTAAATTTTCGAACAGGGATCGGAATAGTTTTTTTTCAAGCCCGTGACCAATTTAAATCTTTTAGAGGAATAAAAAAAGCAGTCATTAAAAAATGTAGGGCCGGTTTAACAATAATTTTTTAATTTTTAAAAATGGTTTCAATAAACAGTATTTTTTTAATTTTATACTAAAAAATTTTGGGGGAAAAACCGTTTTTTTTTTAGTCCCCCTTTTTGTGGTGGTTTTTTTTTGTAATTTTTTAAAATTTTTGCGTAGGCCCAAAAATTTTTTCCTTTGCTAGTGTTTTTTGGGATTGCTTGTGGTGATTTTTTTTTAAATTTTTTCAAATCCAAACCTTTTTAATTTTTTTAATTAAAAACCTAAAAAACTCATTTTAAAAACCCTTTTTTTCTAGGGTTTCCCCGGGCTAATTTTTCCTACTTTTTTTTCCAAAAAAGGGCAATACATTACCATTACCTTAAATTGTCCATGTAAAATATGAACGTTGTACCCCCCACCCGTTTGGGGTTCAGAATCGGCCCCAAATTCACACAAAAATCGCACTAAAAATCGAAAAAAAATCGTAAAATACGATATTCAGGGGAAAAAATTTCTTCGATTGTACCCAAAAAAAGTGGGGAAGGGCTAAGTTCAAGGGTTTCGAAGGTTTCCCCTTCCCCTTTTTTATCCAAAAAGAATATGCCGTTTCCCCCCGGGGAGAGAAACGAACAAACAGACGGGAAAAAAAACAAACAAACAAACAAAAAACCCCCCCGGCTAAATTTTTTTTGGGGGGGCAGTGAAATTGAAGGGCTTTGGGGTTCGCTCATCCCCCAAAAATTTATTTACAAAGGGGTGATCATAGTATCCATACTCAAAAGGTTCATTAATATTTTTCCGGGCCCTTATTAAAGTATTTTAAAACAATTTTAAAAAAAAAAAAATTTTTTTATGCCGGTTTAAGTAATTTTCCCAAAAGTTGGGAATTTAAAAAATTTTCAAAAATCCTTTAAATTTAAACTAACATAAACCCCTGTTTTAAACTGAAGCCAATACACCCTCTGCTTCGCTTTTGTGTATATTATTTTTAAAATTTTTGTATTTTAAAGTTCTTTATTTTCATCTTTCTGGGTTAATGATTTAAATAACAATTTTTTTTTTTAAAATTTTTATAAACTTAGAAAAAAATATAAACATCAAACACACCATAAAAAACATTTTTATTAACTTTTCAATATCATAAAGGGGGACGCAATATGACCTTGGGCCGGTTGAAGCGCCCTAGTTTTTTTCACGTCGTCGTCAACACCCCCCTTCCTCCCCTTAAACCCCTGCTGGTTTTTGAAACCCGCAAAGGGCTCCCCCTCCCCACCCCCCTTAGGGGTAAGGGGGACCAGTGGTTTTTATTTGACCCCAACGGTTGACCCGTTTTTTATCCAAATAAACTCAAAAAAAAAACGCGTCTGGGATACTTTCATTCTTTAAAAAAATCACATGATACCGTCTGCATTGCACTTTTTTGCTTTTGCTAATGTCTTATCTTCTTATATATAAAAACTCTATTGTTAAATCTGTCCAAGTCATAAAAAATAATTGAATCGGCGAAACTTTCTCACCATGTTACAGCCGTTATTAGTGTTAGCAGAACATCGATCAAAAACGAAATGAGGTTTCATAATCAGTATCTAGTCGGAAGATTACAAAGAGAATATGCATAATGCAACTTGGCTTGACGATAAAAGCCATTGTGGATCGTCGAAGGTTTCGTGTGTATTCGTGCGGTGAAGTCTCCAGCTCGCTAGCTCGTGCGGTGCTGCTGCCTAGCGGTGAGCGAGGCAACTAGCAACGCACCTCGACCGGCACTTAAGTAACCGCAATGGCACCCCCCCCGCGCGACGTTTGACACACTGTTACATTTAAGCGTGCGTTCGAATTTGATTTGTCTGGTAGTAAGTAATGTTGTTAGCATGCACTATCTTGGAGAAAAACTAAACTCGAAGGGTTCTATCATAGAGTTTTGCTGGATACCTGGACATGTGGGCATAGAGGGAAATGAACACTCTTATTATCGTGCTACACTCTTATTATCGTGCTCCCCCGTCTGGGCCCGGGGTAGATTTGGCCCAGAGCATGGCTCTGCTAATCGTAAAAGGCGATTCAAGAAACTAGAGGCGAGCTCTGGCAATCGTCGTCGGGGACCTTGCCCCCTTCTCTTGACGACCCCCCGGCGACGATGACAATGACACAACGAACGATGACAAAGACGATGACGACCGCGACGTGAGAAACCCCCCGTCCTCCCCTTACCCGTGGCTGGTTCTGACCAGCATGGGCTCCTCCTCCCCCCACCACCCTTAGGCTAGAGTGGTGCATTATGACCTAACGGTTGACGCGTCCTTAATCCATATAAACCAAAATCCAACTCGCAAACATCAGCTAGAAAGAGCGGATCTTACTCCCTGAAACTAGAGGCGAGCTCTGGCAATCGTCGTCGGGGACCTTGTCCCTCCAGTTGTACGACCTCAGTTCCACGCGACGATACAATTATCCAACAAATGTGACAAGACGATGATGACTCGACTATGAGAAAACACATATATACTACCTAGCGTTTGAAGACAAGCGTTATGACCAGCATGGCCATATCTATACCTAGGCTAGAGTGGTGCATTATGACCTAACGGTTGACGCGTCCTTAATCCAAATAAACAAAAATCAAACACACCATAAAAATATTTAATATCACAGGCAGTGCAAATGACCTCACCAGTTGTAGCGCCCTAGTTTCTCACGTCGACGTCCAATTTCGGCAAATTACAACACGAATATAGATGATCTATAAAAATATATATATACTATACTACTAGGTTTGCAAGATCGGCGTTATGCCCCATATCAGTACCTATAGCCTAGGCTAGAGTGGCGCATTATTTCCTTACATTTGACGCGCCCTTAAACTTAATAAATAAATAAATAAAACTAATGGGTGATGCATCCTTTATGCAAATAAACTATATAAACCACCCTGATACGCCCGCATATACAAATCACACTATTACATACATTAAAAAAATGAGTAAATAACAATTAATCGACATCTTTACAAACTTAAATGTTGCTGTTTTTAGTCACATACCATATCTCATATTGTAAATCTAATCTCCCCATCCCACTACTACATTTAAAACGGACACATATGTCGTTACTGCAGAATTGATTATCACATTTCCCAGCCGTTTAGACTCTGAATTACACTTGCCATCGTCGTTCTTTGAAACCCATAAAAATCTACGTCTACAAAAATGAAATGTTCTATTGACACATAATTTATTCAAACTGGTAATAGCTGTCTAAAGTTGCTACCTTATACAAGAATCGTAGGGCATGGCGTGTTAAATTTACTGTTAAATTGATACATTTTTAAAGGCGTGTATAGAGTGTAGTGGAAGGGCTGGACCAGTATGTTCAATGCTACCTAGCAAGGCAACTCCTTCAAACCACCGTATTTCATCTATATTTATTACATCTCTATAATATGTCTTCAACTGTATAGCAAGAGGCGAATCTCAAAACTCGCACGGATGGGCGTCTTAAACACTTATGTTATTTTTTTGTGATGAGAGTGAAATTTAATGTGGTTGACAATACTAAAAGTGAGCTAATGAAAATAGAACTATTAAGTTTTGATGGCGATCCTTTTTTCTTTTCTTTTATAAACTTAGAAAACTTAAGGGGAAAAACCGTCTGGGCTCAGGGTAGAATTGGCCCAGAGTATTGTTCTGCTAATCGTAAAAGGCGATTTGAGAGAAAAAGTCCACCTCGTAAACATCAGCTAGGAAGAGCGGAGGGGATATTTCTCCCCCGAAACTAGAGGCGAGCTCTGGCATCGTCGTCGGGGACATTGTCCCCTTCCCTTGACGACCCCCCGGCGACGATGACAATGACACACGAACGATGACACAAGACGATGACGACCGCGACGTTGGGAAACCTCCCTTCCTCCCCTTTTCCCGTGGCTGGTTCTGACCAGCTTGGGCCCCCCCTTCCTCCCCCCCTTAGGCTAAGAGTTGGTGCATTATGACCTAACGGTTGACGCGTCCTTAATCCAAATAACAAAAAAAACTATATCCCTTAGGCTAGAGTGGTTTCATTATGACGTTACCCCAGATAAACCTAACGGTTGACGCACCCCTTTAAACCAAAAAAAAATTTAAAAATCTTAGAAAACATCATCAATACACCATAAACTCATTTCATTAAATTACAAAATCACAGGCCGGCCCCAATATGACCCCAACGGATGAAGCATCCTTGTTTCTCACGTCGTCGTGTGGAACTTTTGGTATTTTAAAGATGATTACACACTGTTTCCTTAAAGTGGAGCACATATACGCACTGGAAAAAATCTCCAAAATAAACTATTAATAATTACGGCATATTTTTTTCCTACCCCCGTCTGGGCCCGGGGGGTGTTTGGCCCCCAGAGCAGGGCTCTGCTAATATAAAAAAAACGTTTGAGAGAAAAGTCCACCTCGTAAACATCCTAGTAAAAAGGGGTAGTATATTACCCCCTAAATCTAGAGACAGCTCTGGAAATGTCGTCGGGGACCTTCCCCCCCTTCTTTTTGACGACCCCTCGACGACGATGCGACAATTAACCACGAACGATACAAAGACGTTGACACCCGACGTGAAAAAAACCCCCTTCCTCCCCTTACCCGTGGCTATTCTGACCAGCAAGGACCCCCTAGGTTGATGGTGCTTTTAAAAGACCCAACGGTTGACGCGTCCTTTATCCCAAAATGACCAAAAAAAACCAAAAAAACCAAAAAAAATTTACAAAATTTTAAATCATAAACCTTTTTAATTTTTTTGTTCTAAATAATAATTTTTTCCAATAATGGTACCTTTTCCTTTAAAATTTTTTTCTACTCCTCAAATACACCATTATCCATTGTTTAAACTACAGGTACCAAAAGGGCTGGGGCTTGTCGGTATCATGTTTGCTATTGGAAAAAACGTGTGGTGGATTGTACCCCCAAAGAGCCTAAGTCGTGCCTTTTGTAGATGACCGGGGAATCTTCTAAGATGGGTAAATTTATCACACTCAAAGACAGTGCAAATTGGATTGAAAAATATAAGTGAATGGCTGGGAAAGCGGGGGACACGATTCTCTCCCGAAAAAACCAGTGCATTCACTTTTCCGTCTTCAAGGAATCCAAAATGACCCAAAACTATCGTTTAAAAATGTAGAACTTCTATTAAAAACAATGTCCGTCTTCTGGGCATGGTGTTTGACAAAAAGCTAAATTGGGAAAAAGACCACGTTTGAGTTCGCAAAAAATGCATGTTAAAATAAACCTTTTGAAAGTTCTCAGTTACATCGTGGGTGCAGATGGACTTGCATTTGAGAATTTACGGATCTCTATTTTTGCTCCAAGATGACTATGGATGTTTCGTATACTCTTCAGAAAGTCCCAAACCCTTTAAAACTTCTAGACACTGCCACCTTTGGGTGGTTTCGTATTGCTCGGGGGGGCTTTTCGAACAGCCCGGTGTCACTTTATGCCGATCGGTGTGCCCTCCTTACAGAACGGAAAAACCTTTTATGGTAGTATGTAATAAAATTAAAGCTATCCAAACCCTCCAGCAAATGGGAAATTTTTTTAAAACACGACATATTCAGACCTTTGAAAAAAACCCAAAAGGCTCTCTTCCAACGGGATTAAGATGTAAATTTTTGTTTAATCTTATAGAATTTCATCTGCCAAAAGTTTTTTTTTTTGTATTTAGCAATAACCCCCCCTGGTTTACACAGAGCCGATTATTATATTTGCCCTTTGTCGTTTTGATAAAAACTCTCTTGCGATAGTGTATTCAAATTTAAACTTTAAAAAGATTTCCCATGAACATAAAAGGGTTTCTTGTTTTTCACAGATGGCTCCAAATTGCAAAAAGGTTTAAAAGTGCCTTTTTTTTGCTCCCCCTTAACTAACGTTTCGGGCTAAGCGACGTGTTTTTAAAATTTTCACTGCAGAGTTATTCGCCTCCGTGAAGCTTTTAAAAATACTTCTACGCTGCTTTTGTGGAGAATATTTTTTGTGTTCAGTAGTTTTAAGTTCACTTCAAGCTATAAAACCATGTTTTCAGTCATCTTTTGGGTACAAGACACCCAAATTCTATTTAGAAAAACTAACCTCAAAGGGATATATAATAGATTTTTTTGCTGGATACCTGGACACGTGGGCATAGGGGAAAAACACGCTGATGGGGGCTGCTAAAAGCTTCCAGCGCCCGGGACGTTGTTTCAATCTAGTTCCCGTTCCAGATGTCAAAGTGGATACAAACAAAAATTGTTGGATTTTCACGCATCGTGGGATGTGTTCAAAATAAAAAAATTGCATAGTGTGATGCCCACATTGACTAACAAATTCGTCCACCTACGTCTCGCTCCCGTAGAGAAAGGGGGGTATTGTCTAGAACGTATAGGCCATACACCCTAACACACGGATATCTCTTAACCAGAGAAAAGTTATTCCCCTATGTGACACATGTGATGTACCTTTAACCGTGCATCATATGCTAGCAAAATGTGCCCAAAAATGATGCTTGCCACGCAAATTTATCTCTCCCAAACAATGAAAAAATTCTATCATATGATAACGGCGACAAAAATTTCTAAATTTTTCATCCATTGTAATCTATTTAACAAAATTTAATTCACATCTTACACATTTGTTTCTTTTTTTTATTTTCATTTCATCAAACTTTTTTTTTTGCTATTACTTTCTTCATCATCAATTTTTTTTGTTTTTTAACCTTAGAAAACAAACTAATCATCAAAAATACCTGCATTTACTCTTCTCATTTCCTTTCATTCACAGGCGGCGCAAAAATACCTAAACCGTTGAAACGCCCTAGTTTCTACTCGTCGTACTCGTCGTCGCGATTAAATTACAAAATCATCAAACGCCGCCATATGACCCTTTCCGGTTGAAGCGCCCTAGTTTCTACGCGTCGTCCCCCTGGGTTTGAGCCATTATCTGTCTGAAATTTGAATCCTTGGGCCCCAATCGATGTCCGCGCACCGGCCAGATTCTACGGAGCCACCGAGTCGTCTCTCCCGGAAACCACGTGCATGTTTTTGCCCAGGGTTTCTGCCGACTACCAACACAACACGAGATTTTTTACGACTCGCGCCAGGTAAAGTCCTGCGTTCTGCCCCCGGTTGAGTCAGTCGTCCCCAGAAACCCCGACCAATAACTAACTCACCTTCCCCCGTGTCAGCACGCGGAATGACAGATTTCTTTGGGAAACCCCTGGTCACTTTAATTCAGAACCCTTTGGTTTTTACCCCCTCTGGGCCCCGGGGTAGAATTGGCCCCGAGCATGGGTCTGCAAACGTAAAGGCGATTCAAGAGAAAAAGTCCATCTGCAAAATCACTATATAAGAAAGGGTATATTTTCTCCCGAATCTAGAGGCGAGCGTGGCAATCGTCTCGGGGGCCTTTCCCCCTTCCCTTGACGACCCCTCGACGACGATATGACGACACCACGAACGATGACAAAGACATGAGCCGCGACTTTTGAAACCACCCCCCCTTTCCCCCCCTACCCGTGGGTGGTTCTTACCCGCAAACCCCTCCCCCATATCCCCTAAACTATAAGTGCATTATGACCCAACGGTTGACGCGTCCTTAATCCAAATGAACCCAAAAAACCAAAGAAACCAAAACATTTACAAAAATTTTAAATCAAAACACATTTAATTTTTTTTTCTAAATAATTTTTTTTTTGCAATATTGGGACTATCTTTTTTATCTTTTTCTTTCTCATCAATACACCACTAGGAAAACGCTTAAGTCCCGCCGCGTTGTGGATGAGCGTAATTGGTGCATTGAGTTGTTAAGTGTTATGCGGATTTTCTGTGTTACTGTGAAAAAATCATTACTTAGTTGATTTTTTTAAATTAATTTAAATTAAATAAAAATAACCTTTTAAATTTTTTTTTTTAAATTATTCGTAATTTAAAAAGAAAAAAAATCGTAAAAATTTTGATTTTCATAACAAATAATTTTTCGATTGCGTCAGATTTCACACGAATATATAAATTCATAAAATTAAGGTCCTGTGAAAAAAACATTACGATCGGATAAAGCATGTAGGTGCTATAAGCCAAAGAATTTGAAAATCAAAAAAATTCCAAAATTGCGATTTTTTAAAGAAATTTATCTTTCGATAAGCTAAAAATTTCACACGAATATATAAATTCATAAAATAAGGTTGTGTGAAAAAATTATTACAATCGGACAAAGCATGCAGGTGTTAAAAATCGAAGAATTTTGTTAAAAATCGAAAAAATCGTAAAATTGCGATTTTCATGAGAAATAATTTTTCGATCGATTTTCCCCCCGTGCAGTTCTTCGTTCAAAAAGATTTCATAGACCTCCATAAATTTCATCGCAATTGGAGTTTTTGGTTCAGTCGGAATCGTGTTCACAGACCACAAAAAATACAAAAAAAAAAAAGAAGGAAAAAAAAAAAAAAACATTCCGGATTTTTTTCTCCATGTAGTGAAATGGAATCTTCGCTTCGCTCGCTACGCTCGCTACGCTCACCCAATTATACTCATTTGATTAAACTTACAATATCATCAGGCGGCGCCATATGCCCTAACCGGTTGAAGCGCCCTAGTTTCCCCACGTCGTATATGGCTTGTGCTCTAGGTTAGAGTGGTGCATTATGACCTAACGGTTGACGCGTCCTTAAATCCAAATAAAAAAAAAAAAAAAAAACTCCCGATGACGATGACAAGACAATGACGACCGAGACTTGAGAATCCCCCCCCCTTTTCCTGCCCCCACCCGTGGCTGGTTCTTACCAGCATAAGCCCTCCTCCCATATCCCCTAACTATAAGTGCATCATGACCTAACGGTTGACGCGTCCTTAATCCCAAAAGAACCAATAAAACCAAAGAAACCAAAACAATTTACAAAATTTAACTCATAAACACATTTAATTTTTATTCAAATAATTTTTTTTTTGGAATATTGGTACTATCTTTTTTATCTTTTTCTTACTCATCCCAAAAACACCATATACCATTTGATTAAATTACAATATCATCAGGCGGCGCCATATGACCTAACCGGTTGAAGCGCCCTAGTTTTTCTCCACGTCGTCGTATATGGCTTGTGCTCTAGGTTAGAGACCCGTTTGGGCCCGGGTTAGAATTGGCCCCGAGCATGGCTCTGCTATCGTAAAAGGCGATTCAAGAGAAAAGTCCACCTCACAAACATCAGCTAGTATGAAGGGGAGTCCCTTTTCTCCCGGAAAATAGAGGCGAGCTCTGGCAATCGTCGTCGGGGACTTTGCCCCCTTCCCTTGACGACCTCCCCGACGACGATGACAATTACACAACGAACGATGACAAAGACAATGACGACCGCGACGTGAGAAACCCCCCCTCCCCCCCCTACCCTTGGCTGGTTCTGACCAGCATGGGCCCCCCCCCCCCCCCCCCCCCCCCTTAGGCTAGAGTGGGGCATTTTGACCCAACGGTTGACGCGCCCCTAAAAACTTATTGAACCCAAAAAATATCCTCTTGACATAGAGTAGGCATTTTAACCTAATGGTTAATGAAGACTTAATGAATCAAATCAATTAAACTAAAAGAAAACTATGTCTAATGCTTATGAACCATCGGGTGGATGTTGGGTAAGGGTAGAGGGTGGTGTGTGCGTGATCACCCTGGTTGCGTAGGTGCGGACGAGTGATTGCGTGGGAGTGCGCGCATGCGCGTAGCGTGTTGCCCGCACGCGAACCGTATGGTGGCGCTAGAAGAACTAGCGGCCCGTGGTCCATGGAAGCGTGATGCTGATGGTGCGCGCGTGTTGTAACCCCCACACCGCGCGCGGGAGACCTGAGTAGGTAGACCCAGGCGCTCGCCCACAGAATCGCTCAGTCCGTCTCGAGATCGCTTGCCGCAAACATCTCGTGGACGCGGTCCTCCGGAGACTCGATATACCTCGACGAGTGTTCACTAGCTCGATGTCGCACTTTGTTGAATGCGGTCGTCTTTACATCGGGGATAGTTGTGCTGAAACCGAAAGACGCGATCGGGAAAATTTTGATTTTTTTCCGGTACGGAAATTTTGAGTTGATTTATTTTGAAAATCAAAAAAGTTTTGTTTTTCGTGTTCGGTTTGGACTCCGTTTATCGGGAACATTGTGTTGTTAGACTCTATCGAGAAAAAAATCGGTTTTACGGTACGTACGAAAATTGGAGGTGACATTTTTTTAAAGTGTGTTTTTTTTGTTCGATTTGGATTTTATTTTACTGAAATTGACAAGTTCGCCGAAGATTTCGCGATGTCTTCAATCGGGTATTAAAGTGTTTTTTGAGTTTTGATTTTGATATCCAGTTCGCAGACAACGACCTTCGGTGCCGTTTGATCATAAGGTGCGAGAGAGACAGACTATACAGCTGGTCGGCTCCCGTTGGCTCGTCCTAACCAACAACTTCTCCCGTTGACTTGACGCTCAAAGTGTGGACGTTACATCGTCGTAAGTGTACATACAAGTCTCCAACCAAGGACTCAAAAGTGTATTCGGCGTCGTAGTCTGCTAATCAAATATAACGAAAAAGTCACTGGAACATTTCCGGTACATTAAAAAAGAACTGACCCGACCTAAAAGTTGTCTTTGAAGTGCTAATTTCTGCCCTGTCACATTCAGTTAACCTAGTGATTGATGGTGACTTTTTCACAAATTATTGCTCTTGATGTCGACGAAAAGAAATGCGCACTCAGACCCTGTTTCGCACGTGATCTTAAGTGAGTGGACCATTCTGTGATTATATGATCGGGTTCGCGACCAACCGAACAAGTAACTAGATCATGCATTGGGTGGAGCATATTTCTGTGATATTTTATCATTGCCAACTCTAGCCGTGGAAAGTGCAAATATTTGTGATCGTAATCTTTTTTAGACATTTTGACTTTGTAGTCTGGAAATCAAGCAGAAACTCTAATCGTGTTAAAATCATCGGGACTGTGGTATAATTTATTTCACGTTCTCGTTTGGTGATTCCGTTTATACCGTAATTCTGACTAACTATACGGTTGGTTTGTGGATCGCTGAAGATTTCGAAGATCAAACTTTTAATTGCGAAGAACTGGAGCCATCAACAAGCGTATCATTAGAAGCCACTTCAAAACTGGTACTTAACAACATCCAACAGTTTCCAATTTCTTCATTAGTTGTATGTGTCGAAGATTAAGGAATATATTGTGCATCGTATAAACAACTGGAGGGAATTCATTGTAATTCAGACAGAAGGTAACTAACTGTTAGGCAAAACATCTCAAATGAACAAAGTAGCCTAAAAAAAGTCGAGTTCAAATTAGAGATCATTAAACACTAAGTGGTCTGATTTGAATGGCAGACCCAAACCACTGCAGGGAAAACCAATTTAAAAACCGAAATCCGGTTAATCAATAAAATCCGATAACATCTAGTGAGGGCCGTAGCAAAGTAAAAAAAAGTGGTCCGGAAATTTTAAATCCTAGGATTAGGTCGACGAAAAAGTCAACGGTTTGAAGTTGTGAAAAAAATTAAAGTTTCGTTTCGCTGACTATCTAGTCGAGAAATATCTTCCGATTAAGATTACGATCTAGTTATTTTAAATCGTGAAAATCCTCCATTTAATTCGGGCAAGTTCTGGGGAATTTGATACATCTAATCCTTCGAAACAAAAAAATCAAGCATCTTTGAATGACAAAATTAACATAATATTATTAAAGCCTAAGAGTGTTAAGAATTACTCTAAACAAGAGCCATTCACAAAGTCCACTTCGTAATAAATAACACGTCAAATTGCTAACATTACGTAGCAAAAAATAAGGTACCCTATAAATATTTTTAATTGATACCGTTGTCCGACCAAACAAATATAAAAAACTGGTCAGCGCTTTATTATTTATGATTTTTATATCATATTTTCTCCCGTGAGTTGAAATCTTTTTCTTTTTACGAAACGTAAAATTTGAACCATAATTCATACAATAATCAATCTTCCGTTTTTAACTCGTCACTGTTAGTAAAATCCACCTTCAATCATGACATAAATCTCGATCGTGAAATTCATTGCCTGAGATATCAATGATCACTTAACGAACTAGCATTGAAAATTGTTAGGCGTGTTTGAGATTATTTACTTGTTGTTCAACCTTTTAACCCCCAAAGGTTCCCCCCCCCTTTAAAAACAACCAAGAAGTCATGAGCTAAACCTTCTTATCTCGATCAATCTCCAGAACCGTTGCTAACTGAGTACTTCGCTGGCAAGCTGTGTCCATTGGCATTTTATACGGGTGATTTGAACGCGCGAGACCAGACGAACCTCAATAAAGAAGCGACGAAATTGTGTTGCCCGATCCGCAAGCGCTAAACCCGACAACATAAATAACACCTAAGATTTGAATTTAAACATCTATTTTCATAAAATAAACATTATTTTTAATGTCTAATCAATAATCTAAAATTTCATACACGTAGTAACACGCCACCATCTAGCTTTGAACTTTTCCATCGTTGCATTAATAATTTTTCGGGCGTTGACTTGAAATTTTGATTGCTTTATTAAGTGTCTATATAAATACACAAGTCGTCTATGAATGGCCAGAGCGGTAGTTACAAGTAATAAATTAATTTTGCGGTGTGTCTATACAGGAGTGAAAGTTGTTATAGTGTATGACTAGGAACGTCGTAACAAAAAGCCAATCGCTCGTTGTTTATTTTACATATATTCACGCATACATATTTATCAGCTTGGATCTCGAACGGTAGCAAGCGAACACATTAAGCCGAAAGAGTTACTACAAATTGCACTGTTTGTTTGCTTGCTTCTTGAGCCCCGCGCTACACCACACTACATTCATACGTCATCTTGACACTGCTAATGTTTACTCGCGTTGTGTAAGCTTGTTTTTCCGACAACTTCCTAGATAACTACAAACAACTATAGTTTCGTTATAAACTTACATGAATACACGACGAAGAATTGTTAGAATGACTAGCTGAAGGTTCGAGCTTGATGTCTGCTTTTGTCAGAGAATTCCTCCAGTTTTTTTACGGTGGTAATATGTAAATGTGGTAAATTGACTGTCGCGAGACAAGTCTGTTGGAACTTGAAAGTAATTGACGTTTGCTGGATGGTCGAGAAGAATACCCGTTGATAATTTATTGTCACTCGATAGGTGGAGAGTTGTTGGCAAACGTATCGATAAATCGATAAACTGTCGATTTCAACAGTCACTTCTGGAAGAACTGGAATTTTGAATAGTGAGAAAGGTGCTTTCTTGTTCTATGAAAGGAACTGTTTCGTTTTATACTGTGAAAGTTTAATTTGTTATGTATTTAGACTCTAGTAATGCAATCGCCGAAATTGGTATGACTGACAGTGGATTCGAACCGAAATCCACAATCATGAACTCTTTAATGCACGTGGACATTGCCATGAAGAGCATGGGCATCCCTGGTAATAATAACGTGGTGCAGTACCAGAAGTGCGACCTTAATGATCTGAATAACAACAACAACGCGGAAACGATCATCGAACCCACGCTCCCCAAAGCCGAGGAGAAATACTCTCTGCGTCCTCGGTCGATACAGAAGCGGATCGAGACGGAGCAGAAAAAACAGAATCCGGTCTCGAAGGCGACGAAACGGGCGAGTTCCGCGCGGGAGAAGCCGAAACCTGCGCCTCTGAGCAAGTACCGACGGAAGACGGCGAACGCAAGGGAGAGAGACCGAATGAGAGAGATCAACACCGCGTTCGAGACCCTCCGCCGCCACGTCCCCCACCTCCCGGCGCCGCCCCCCGCCTGCAACGCCAGCACCAGCGAGAAGCTGACCAAGATCACCACCCTCCGGCTCGCGATGAAGTACATCGCCGCCCTCTCCGCCGCGCTCAAGGAACCCGGGGTCCCCGAGCTGCCGGACCTCGACTGCCTGCTCTTGGAGTCCGACGGCGAGTCCCTACACTTCCACTCCGATCTGAGCGAGGCTTGCCTCACACCTCCTAGTGACTTCCACGATCATTCCCTCGCAGACTTCACCGATCACACTATCCTCAATGATCACTCACTATCACCTAGTTTTAACGATTATTCCCTCACACCTCCGGACTTCCACGACCACGATCATTCCTTGTCGGCGGACTTCCACGACCACTCGTCTCTCACGGCGGACTTCCACGACTCCCTCACACCCCCGGACTTCCACGACCACACCCTCACATGTGATCCATGTTTGACTCCAGACTTCAGAGAGCATATTCTCACCCCTTGACAAAACATCGTTGTCCTCGCAACTTTCGTATCAAACTGGTGCTTGCAAGACTCTGAATACCAAGAAAATATTCCTAAACTAAAGAAACATTCGTGTGTGTTCAACTTTCTTTGCAAAACCACAACATTATCTATTAAATCAACATAAGTGATGCTTTTTAACATTCAAAGCTTGAAAGTAGATATTCGCTGAAGTCCTTATTTCCACGTCTGTTTAAAAATAAAACAAAGTGTGTCCTCAGAGTTAAAGAATCTTGATGAAATGTTTGTGATATCTATTTACAGGACTTTTCAAAACCGTCCAATTTGTGTCTGTATTTCAATAAGATAACTACATCGAGAGTTAATACAGCCAACACGTTACCTATTTATTTTCTTTGGCATCTCAAAAAGACAGCTCAATTTCTCGGTTTCATGAATAATACTCGTTCTAAAAGTGACTGGGCGGATGAGTGGACGTTTTTCTACGTATTAGACAGGAAACGTGAATAATAAGGGAGTCGCCGCCTGAAGACGACCGTAGGTGTCAAACCAAGAATACATTATTCAAATCGTAAATGACTTTTTATGGTTTGTTCTCCACGTTACCACAGTAACCTTGGTGTGACGTCAGTGTGGAAGACGCCTGCGCGTAACGGTTCACTGTGTAGGCCTAATAGCTCAAGGTCACCATTCCCAGCCAATCAGGGCACCAAGTTTTAAGTGTGGGACCAATTAGCATTATTGTATTTTTACGTCGATAATGTAAGAAAAACAGAAAGAAAATATATTTATTACAAATGTTATTTTTATTTGGGCTGCATTATGATAAAGACTGAATGTATTTGTTATTAATGCAATATTGTTATGTTGTAAGCTTACCTCAAGGTAACGTATTCAAACATGAATTAAATATATATTATACAAATGTTTTTTGAATAGAAAATACATATCAGTACTTTCATTGTGTAAAAATAAAATGCAATACACGAATATTTCAGTATATCCATGACATTATTATATATATATTACTGTAAACCAGTGCAATCTAAGACTTACATTGTTTTAAACAATTTAAACAATCGCCTTTTTCCTAAAAGATGTATTGTTTCAATCAATTTTGGTTGCATATCAACTGCATATCATCATATCATCATGATAAACAATTCATTTTTAGTTTATGTCGGCATTACGACAAAAACCATGAGTTTGCACATGAGAATCTTTTTTAATAAAACATGCAATATTTATAAGAACTTAGCTATCAATAATTATAACCTGACCATATTCTTTGACCAACCAGATGTGTGTATGTAACCACATTATGTGTAAAACGCATACTGATTGGCCAAACCAACTTTCTCCCCGCTCCTGGTTGGTCAATTTACTCTAATAACGTTACCTTCACGTAATTGTTGTTCAAACGTATACATGTTTCAACATCAGTCTTCTTGCATCATTATGCGATTAAACTGAAAGTCTGTAACACGTATGGACATGGGCATTGCAACATATGTGTCTCCTATAGAGTTGGTAAGAGAACTACTGTTTGCGGCTGGTCATAATACCCAGTAGTTCATTGAATTAATCGCTTTGTTATTTATCAATTGTAGAACAACGTGATTTTCATCTCATGAAACGTTTAATACAGGTGTGCCTGAACTAAATGATAACAAGTACTAATTACATTACGGCTTTTACATTACATTACGGCATTACATTAGTTCATGAGATACGTGTCTCGTTGGCTGTTTATTGCTTGGTACTGGTGCAAGAAATACAAGAAGGCTTCTCCAAGGGAATTTAGAAGGTACTCAATGTTGTATTTATTAAATTAAATGTAATTTAAAATCATTTATTATTCAAATTTTACTTGCAAAAGTTCAGATTTTAAAAGAAATACATTAATAAGCATATTGAAAATGCGCACTTAATTCCCTAGAAGCTTTCTATCTTGCTTGCGACAAATTTCTAAGTATGAAAAGAAACTGCGTGCATTCCGCAAGAGACATTATTTTCTTTATCACCTTTATCATATTTTAGTTTTATAAACTTCGAAAACAATATTTTAAACGAACAAAAAAAAACAACAAACTCAAGTTATTAACTTACAATATCACAGGATGCGCACTATGACCTACCCGGTTGAAGCGCTCTTGTAAGTTTCTCACGTGGAATTATTAAGGTGCTATGACTTGACTTTGATATTGTGTGGTTCGTATTTGGTATAGATAGCCAGTTGTGCTCAAATTTCCTCCTGCTTCTCGACTGTATTGTCCCGAATTCTAAGTTACAGCCTCACACGTCTGACTCACGGATATCTTCTAAACAAGGGAAAAGATTGTTCCCATGTGACAAATTTAAATTATGTAGGTGCATCATATGTTAGCAGAATTCAAATATGATGCCGTGTGCACGCAATTTGATCTCTCCCATTCATATAAAGAACTTCTATCATATGATAATGGCGACAAACTTTATAAATTTCTCATCCATAGTAATCTATTTAACCAAATTTAATTCACATCGTACACATTTATTTAATTTATTTATTTTCATTCACATACATAACTTCTATTTTGCTATTACTTTCATCATCATCAATTTATTTTGTTTTTTATACACTTAGAAAACAATCTAATCATCAAACACACCATTAACTCATCTCATCAACTTTCATTATCACAGGCGGCTCAATATGACCTAACCGGTTGAAGCGCCCTAGTTTCTCACGTTATCGTTCAAAAAATATTTACAACATAAGTATTAGTGCAATAATAATTGTGCAATATTGTACATATTATACGAAGTGATGTTTAAATGGTTTAAATACATAAATCATTCTAGATTATATGGATGTTGTGTAAAAACAAGCCATTGAAGAAATTAAAAAACCTCTTGATTGGGATTGTGCTCAGATATTATCCGCTGGACCCAGGGCGATACCCTGAACCCACAACACCAACGAGCCAGCATGCAAATAGCCACTTTGGATTATTCCAATGTACTCGGTGAAAGGGTAATGTATTTATTTTTATTTGATACCTTGTTTACTAATGGATGGAGATGAGTTTAAAAAGCGTATTCAAAACATATTTTGGCAATTTTATTCTCAAATTTAGCATTTTGTATCGTTTTAAAATCTTCAAATTAGTACAAGAATAACGAGATTTTTTAATTCAAATAAATACTTTTTCTTTTGCTGTTACCATAATCTATATAATTGTATTTTAATTTTTAAACTTATCAAACAATGTCAAAATCAAATTCACAACAAACTCAATGATATAAAATATAAAATCTGATATAACCGGTTGAAGCGCCCTAGTTATCAAGTCGTCGTCTGACTGTATCGCTACCAGAAAACATGTGACAAAAGTGATGTTCTTTTCACCGTACATCATAATATGTTAGCAGAATGTACCATATATGATGCCTTGCACACCCAATTTGATCTCTCCCATTCATATGAAGAACTTCTATCTTGTTTACGGCGATAACTTAACGGGGGAACTTTCTGAAGTTCTCATTTAAAGTTTATTATTTAACAAAATGTAATTCACATCATACATATTTCCTTTATTTATTTATTTCCATTCAAATACAATTTTTCCTTTCTATTTACTATCATCACCACCATTTTCTTTTCTTTTATATAAACGTAGAAAACATGTAACAGTCAATATCACAGGCGGAGCAATATGACCTAACCGGTTGAAGGTCCCCTTAGCTTCTCACGTCGTCGTGTTGCAGCGTGCCCTTCTTCAGGTGTCTAATTATAGGTATTTATAGTTAGAAGAATTGTGTAGGGATGTCCGAGGGCTGTCAAAATCCCTTGCATTCGCATTAACAACTGAGAAAAATCCCAGAAAAAACTTCAGGCAGAATTGCCATTCTCTACGGGATCTGAACTCGAGACCTACCCGCACTATAGTCGTTTAATTGCTTAACGCTAGCCAACACTGTCGGTATTTTGTGACTTAATATTTGACGCCCACATGATTGAACATCTAGGACACTAGTTCGATTAATTTACATCACAAATATATTTTACAATTAAATAGTAATTGATTTTATTATTTTAACTTACTCATTTTCATATTTTATATTTAAATCAAATTTATAACAACAATCAAACAACACATTTGATATATTAACTCACAATTATATCAAAAGGCGATGCAATATAACCTACCCAGCTGATACCAAAGGTTATTTATTTTCTAAGTTGTTCATATCACGACACAAAATAAAATACACACATTTATAGCATGGCTCTGCTAAGCATAAAAGGCGATTCAAGAAAAAAAGTCCACCGTCCAAACATCAGGTGCAGGTAACAGGGGAGTAATGAGTATATAAGTCCCTGAAACTAGAGGCGAGCTCTGGCAATCGTCGTCGGGGACACTTTCCCTTTCCCTTGACGAATTCCCTGACAACGATGACAAAGACGATGAAGACCGCGACGTGAGAAGTTCCCCTTTCCTTACCCTACCCGTTGCATGGTTCTGACCAGCATGGGCCAGGGCCTCTACTCCCCATATCCCCTAGGCTAGAGTAGCGCATTGTGACCTAACGGTTGACGCGCCCTAAATCCAAATAAAAAAATAAAAAAGTCACAGAGTGACGGTAATGGGGAAAGAAATTCGTGTTTAATTATATATCACAATGTTGATAGATGAAATAAGTTTGAAATAATTAATCATTATTGCTGATTTTATTAGGCTCTACTTCCCCAGTGATCTTAGTACAATTCTCGACGTTTTCTTCTAATTGCAAATTATTATATTCTCGGAGTTCAATGTACCTTTAACTGTACACATATGCTATCAGAATGTACCATATACGATGCATATAGCGCACAAAATTTGATCTATCCCAATCATACTAGAAATTCTGTCATATTATCATAACGGGGTTATAACGGCGACGAAATTTCAAAATTTCTCATTCGAAGTATAATTTATTTAACAAAATTTAATTCCCATCATACACACATTTTCTTTAATTTTTTTTTTTTTTTTAAATAAATAATTATCCGTTTTTCTATTACTATCATCACCAACATTTTCTTTTCTTATATATACTTACCTTAGAAAACACTATAATCATCAAACACACCATTAACTTATTTCATTAACCGTCATATCACATGTGGTGCAATATAACCTAACCCGTTGAAGCGCCCTAGTTTCTCACGTCGTCGTTGCTAAATGCCGTCATTCATTGCTACTGGGTTTTGGGGGGGGGAGGGCGTGTGCCCCCCCCCCAACTCGCAATCCGCTCTCCCCCCATTTTTTTTTAAATCCCTTCTCCCCTACCCGTGGCTGGTTCTGACCAGCTTGGCTCTTCCTCCCCATCCCCCGTCTGGGCCCGGGTAGAATTGGACCAGAGCATGGCTTTGCTTATCGTACAAGGCGACTCAAGAAAAAGTCCACCTCGCAAACATCGTTAGTATGAAGGGTAGTATTTTACTCCCCGAAAACAGAGTCGAGCTCCCGTCTGGCCCGGGTAGAATTGGCCCAGGCATGGCTCTGCTAATCGGAAAAGGCGATTCAAGAGAAAAAGTTCACCTCGCAAACATCAGCTAGTTATAGAGCGGAGTCTTACTCCCCGAAACTAGAGGCGAGCTCTGGCAATCGTCGTCGGGGACCTTGTCCCCATCCCTTAACGACCCCCGGTCGACCGATGACAATGACACAACGAACGATGACACAGACGATGACGACCGCGACGTGAGTAACCCCCCTTCCTCCCCTTACCAGTGGCTGGTTCTGACCAGCATGGGCCCCTCCTCCCCCCCCCCTTAGGCTAGAGTGGTGCATTATGACCTAACGGTTGACGCGTCCTTAATCCAAATTAAAAAAAAAAAATAAGAGGCGAGCTCTGGCAATCGTCGTCGGGGACCTTGTCCCCTTCCCTTGACGACCCCCCGGCGACGATGACAATGATGCAACGAACGATGACAAAGCGATGACGACCGCGACGTGAGAACACCCCCCTCCCCCTTCCTCCACTTACCGTGGCTGGTTCTGACCAGCATGGGCTCCTCCTTCCCACCCCCCTTAGGCTAGAGTGGTGCATTATGACCTAACGGTTGACGCGTCCTTAATCCAAATAAACCAAAAAAAATCTGGCAATCGTCGTCGGGGACCTTGCCCCCTTCCCTTGATACCCCGTCTGGGCCGGGGTAGAATTGGCCCAGAACATGGCTCTGCTAATCGTAAAAGACGATTCAAGAGATAAAAGTCCACCTTGCAAACATCAGCTAGCAAGAAGGGTAGTATATAACATCCCCGAATCTAGAGGCGAGCTCTGGCAATCGTCGCGTGGGACCTTGCCCCTTCCCTTGACGACCCCTTCGGCGACGATGACAAAGACAATGACACCACGAACAATGACAAAGACAATGACGACCGCGACGTGAGAGCCCCCTGTTCTCCCCTTTCCCGTGGCTGGTTCTGACCAGCATGGGCCCCTTTTCCTCCCCCCCCCCCTTAGGTTAGAGTGGTGCATTATGACCTAACGGTTGACGCGTCCTTAATCCAAATAAACCAAAAAACCTTCCCTTGACGACCCCCCGGCGACAATGACAATGACACAACGAACGATGACAAAGACGATGACGACCGCGACGTGAGAAACCCCCTTCCTCCCCTTACCCGTGGCTGGTTCTGACCAGCATGGGCCCCTCCTCCCCACCCCCTTAGGCTAGAGTGGTGCATTATGACCTAACGGTTGACGCGTCCTTAATCCAAATAAACCAAAAATCCTCCCCATATCCCCTAGGCTAGAGTGGTGCATTATGACCTAACGGTTGACGCGCCCTTAATCCAAATAAACAAAAATCAATTAACAACTCACAGCTGGTCATCCTTAAAAAGCCACAGATTTTCACCAAAATGACCTCGAAGAACATTTTTAGATTAAAAAGAGGATTTTAGTAGATACCAAATTTGTCATTGTGATGCTTTACAGCGCACAGATTTTCACGAAAATGAACTTGAAGGAGATAAATTTTCCGGGGTACAAGCCCCCTGGAACCCCACTTAGCCTTCCTTACATCTATGAATTATTTGGTTGAAGATCCTCACCCCCTTACGAATCCCTGGATACGCCACAGGCACTACAGTCCCCCTTGCGAATTTTTGGATTTGGCACTGCTGGATTTGCGCCCCTCCCCCTCCACATATCCAAACTTTACTGACGCTCGTGCCGGAGCTCATAACATTTTATCTATAGTCGCTGCGTCGACAATTACATTATACACAAATTATAATTATAATAATAATCAAACACACCATTAACTCATCTAGTCAATTTTCATAAACACAGGCGGCGCAATATGACCTAACCGGTTGAAGCGCCCTAGTTTCTCACGTCGTCGTCGTCGTGGCAAATCACATGCAAAACATTTTTTGAGTCACCTGTAAAATATTTTTGTTGTGTATAGTAGTTTAGGACTTTACCACAACATGGTATATTTTTTTTCTCGATTTGGTTATTCGGGAAACACTCGCGTAGGTGTAATTGTTATTATTTACTACAATTCTGAAATTAAAAAAGTCCGCCCCAACCGGGAATCGAACCACGGATCTCCCGCATTCCAGACAGGCGTCTTAACCACTAGACCATCAGGACGGGTACATTTTAAACTCTTAATTGTAGTTGCATTATACATCTGAATGGATGGAACAGTACTGCAACGAAAAACTGTTGCCTTTGAACTGGTTCCGTCTGTCCGTGGTTCGATTCCCGGTTGGGGCGGACTTTTTTAATTTCTGAATTGTTGTAAATAATAAACGGTATATTTGTTAATGGATTCGGTTAAATTTCCACAATTATAGCTTTGTTCATTAAAATAGTATAATGCCGTGCACAAGCGCATAGATGCTGTCTCACTTAGTGGTAATATTTTAAAATTGAAAAATTCTGACTTTTGTGATTAGCGCTTCATTTATTTAAATTTACTTTATTGAGTTTTAAATCCCTATATCCCCGAGGCTAGAGTGTCAAGTTTGACCTAACGGTTGACGCGCCCTTAGTCAAAATAAATAAACTAAACTATATTTGGTACATTCATCATATGCTAGCAGAATGTACCAAATATGATGCCTTGCGCACGCAATTTGATCTCTCCCGATCATATGAAGAACTTCTAATTTAACAAAATTAAATTCACACTATACATTTCATTCATAGTAATCTATTTAACAAAATTTAATTCACACCATACACATTTCTTTCTTTTCTTTCTTTTCATTCACATACACAACTTTTATTTTGCTATTACTTTCATCATCATCAATTTATTTTGTTATTTATACACTTAGAAAACAATCTAATCATCAAACATTCCTGCATTAACTCATCTCATCAACGTTCATTCAAAGACGGCGCAATATGATCTAACCGGTTGAAGCGCCCTAGTTTCTCACGTCGTCGTACTGAAATACACTGCATCATTGTATGTTTACGGCTACGCTGATAAGTCGATGATATTATTTATTTAAACTATAGGGCGGAGTCTTAACATTTCACGACCTCATATTTACGATTTCAGGATGATTAAAAAACAAAACACGTTCACATTTTTGTTATTTAAATCAAAGTAACAGTAGGAGGTCCCTATAGTTTCATTTTGTCTCTGTAGTAAGCGGCTTTATATCATATGTGATTTAGTATAGGCACATAGTCGATTCCATTCTAAGACGATTTAGTTTAGTTGAGTGATGTGAGGAATGAAGGGTGATTGATAAGATAGTAAGTAGGTTACTAAGACAGTTTGTACAGGTGGAAGCCATTGATGGGAAGGGAATGTTTGACTTTATATTTACAGAGGACAATTATAATTACATAACCAACTTGCATGATCATTTTTAATGCACCGAACAAAACAAAAATATAAAGCTATGCAATTTGCAAAAAAAAGCCTGAAAATGGCTTATATGAGTGATAGGTCTACAGTCTACACTATATAGCAGATCAATGAAATTTTTAAAAAGAATGTTACAATACAGAGAACGGAACATGTAAATTTTATTCACATCAAACACATTTCAATATTCATTCAAATAAATTATTTTATTTTGTTTTGTTTTCCATATCATCTCTACAATTTATATTTATTTTCTTTACTTAGAAAACAATATAACTATCAAACACGCCATGGTTCTTACCAGCATGGGACTTTCCTTCCCATATTCTCTAGGCTAGAGCCTATGGTTATATACTCAATGCTAGAGCTGCTCATTGTGACCTAACGGTTGACGCACCCTTAATGCAAATATACTTTTTTCTTTAATAGATTACAAAATATTAGCATTCGCCATCACGTGACTGAATAAACTGTATGAAAAAACTTTTTAATGATCACCCTTGTCTGGTATCGAAGCGATGACCTCCGAATATCTTGCGTGTAACGCGTTAGCCAGACCAAATAGTTGAGTGAATATTGAATAAGCTTTCACCTGCCAAAGTAATTGTACGCGCGCGAGTAAGGTTGTTATTTATTACAATACTTGCTTATGAAGTCCCTAAATCGTAGATAACAAATTAATAAATGCCAATCGAAACAAATTTAAATTTAACGTTGAAGAATGTGTCTGCATCGTCAAGTAGTTTTCTTTGTCCATTCGACAGCTCAGCCGGTATCTCGATGTAGGTAGGTATAGGCCAACCATCACCAAAGTAAACGGGATAGCCGGCTCTTACGCAATGCATTCCCATCACTAACAAGTAACAGCCAACTTACTCAACTTGTTCAGAGCGCGCGGGCTCAGGACTAATCAAGAATGTCTCTCAGCTGATTGACGTTTGGCAAATAACTTCTTGTCACTGAATTATTACTTCTTTGCAGTGTCGTAGCGGCTACCGTATCGCGAACCATCCAGAAGGCTTCAATTGTTTCTACCATCGCAGTCACTCAAACAAAAGTCGATGCTTCATAATCGTAGACTACAATCGATTATTTTACAATCAAATACAACAATTGAGTACTTGTATATAAGATAAATGGCCCTATTTTTAAATTGTGTTCCGTGGCTGTAATAAATCTTGCTATTTTTGCTTTGGATCGTAAAATAGAATTTATGCATACAGCATACTGCAGCATAGAGCACTGTTTAACTTACTATCCTGTATATAGTGCTATCTTCGTCCCCAGAAATTTGCGCTCTGCTGGAGTTCTTGATTTTGATATCATTCTTTTGCTACCATCATTTCCTTTCATTTTATAAACTTAGAAAACAATATAACCATCAAACACGCAATATAATAACCGGTAGAAGCGCCCTAGTTTCTCCCGTCTTCGTTGCAATATCATTCAGTATATTGTGGTTCGATCATTGCAACCAGCAATTGACATACACATGCTATTGAAAGAGGTATAACTCATGTGTCACACGTGAGTTTCTCATTCGGAAGATGCAGATTCGATTCTATTCATCGGCAATCCTGACTTTATTTATTATAAAATATAATGCATATTACAAACGGAGTACAAATTACTCCACAAGTGCAAGTAATGGCATAATGGACAGACAACATACTTATACATTAAAATAAACAATAAACATTCACAAAATAATAAATTCATCTCTTTAAACACATTTGAAATTAGCAATTTAAATGTAAAACTATCAAAATCATTACCAATAAAAATTTATAATAAGAGATATTCTTGAAAGAAAAGAAAATGGGTAGGAAAGAAGACACGACTAATGGAAATAAGTGAGTGAGACAATTATAATAGCCTGGTTGCTTAGACAAACCATTCGGGGTTTAGTGATAGAGGCGTGAATTTTGGATCATTTACTCAGAAAAACGTGCTGAGTAATTTTCCAGGTGGTCCTAATCGATTATTTTCCCCGTTTAGGGGTGACCATGGTGCAAAGTTAGGGGTAGAAATTATTTTTAAATAGACTAGGGGTGAGCCTTATAGAAGTAAAAGTGTGGTATTTAAACATTTTGTGTAAGTATGTATTCAATGTAATTATTTAAATAAAAAAAAATTATTATTTTTAACAGGGGTGTCCAAAATTGCTATTTCGAAAAAATGGTAGTAAGTATAGCTTGCGATGACTCAGCTTTCGGGGATGAGTGATAGAAGCGTGAATTTTGGATCATTTACTCAGAAATATGCAATGAGTGTTTTGCGAGGTGGTCCGCATCGAAAACTGTTCCCGTTCAGGGGTGACCATGGCGAAAAGTTAGCGGTAGAAATTATTTTTTAATAGACTAGGGGTGAGCCTAATAGAAGTAAAAGTGTGGTATTTAAACATTTTGTTTGAGTATTAATTCAATTTAGTTGTTTACAGCTAAAAAAATTATCATTTTTAACAGGGGTGTCCAAAATTGTTACATTTGCCCGAAATTCGAAAATACGTTCAAAATGCTAGTAAGCATAGCTTGTGATGACTCATCTGAAAGGAATTTAAATACTGAACACGAATTTCATACATAATCAAAAGTCAAGGTCACCAGGGTCAATCAAGGCCACGACCTTTGAAATTTAATTAGTATTGTGTTGTCTAATCGCCATGAACAGACCACATAAAAGTGTTTATGTTGATACTTTTTACCTTAATCGTTTGTCCAGGATAATATATGTACATAAAAACAGCAATTCTATATTCAGGGTTGTACAAAACGACTTTCTGGGTCTTGAGTTTTCCAATATACTGTAAATTGAGCCACCATAGGTTGTGACCACTCATTTTGAAGCTAATCTTAAGTTGGTCACGGTTATGCTTTTCACTTACGTGTAGAAATAAATAATACTACCTGAAAGTACGGCGTTGGGCAAGGGAGGTGTAACAATACACACAATCATACAGTTTCAGTAGATAGTACACTTAGTCAGTAGCTTACCTTAGCTTACAAATAGCATTCCCCTTTGCACTTGCACAATGCACAGCAAGGCTGCCCACTCTTCAGACACTTGCAACAGTCTAAGATGCAGTCATTCCTGCACTTGCAGGAGATGACTTCGTCGCAGAAGTTCATGGCGTCAGGCAAAGTCGTCCACAGAGGTTCCCACGATCCAGCTGAATTTTTCATCCAGCCCCAGGCTGAGGGATCACATGTAGTTTGCATGGGGATGCTGGACGCCCCCCACAAAAGCCCTCCCTGAAGTGTAGCTCGCAGAACATGAAGCCTCAGTGCGTCTTCTGTTGGCGGCAATGCTTCCATACCCACTCGCTTTTGCGTAAATAGTTCTTTGTGGCACTCATTTACTGTGGTGGAGGTACTTGTTCTATCATACAAGATGATTACGTACTTCTCTAGTTGTTTTATTGTATATTCATCCAGTTCTTGCGTTGTTGTCGTTGATATATTTTTGAACGTAGATGTTATATCTGGAAGTAGGTTCCACACTTTCCATGCCGACTTTTTACCTTTGCCAGCAAATGACGAAAAGGTATCGCAACCAATGAACGCATGGAAGAAAAGCAGTGCTGCACATTGTCCACTCAAGAGTATCGGCAATGTCATGAGTAGCTATGATTCGGGTATGTTTTCCTACGCCAAACTCTACCCACAATTTTTCCCACTGAAGACACAAGCAACAACAACACAGAGGACAACCACATCTGAATCAACTGTTCGAACTAGTACTTCTTCCCTTCCCAGGTTGAAAGCATCGCATACATGCACAATAATTCTCGTATCAGCCTCTTCATGGTTGCACGGTGCAATACCTCCCATTACCAATGAACAAACTATTAGAAAAACGCTTCGTCGTCTTGGGTGATAACGACAGTGCCAACTGAAGCTTCAATCTTGAGAACTACTGTCCTAGAAATCTAAACAGTTGACGTTTGTTGTCATCATCTCGCAAGAACTCTTGCGAGTTTCTTGGTAGAGTGTTGGACGTTTCGACACGGCGTCTCAATCCGTGTCTTCTCTTCATCCTTGTGCAAGCCTTCAGTGAGTCAGACCGATACACATCCCAGATGAGGTCCACTCTAGTCGTCCTTCTCAACTGCGGAGTATATGTCTAGGTATATGTATGGGATGAAAACTTGCACTGCGTAATCTGAGAAAGTCTTTGTTGTTCTTCTTGTCTTATGTAAGTCGAGTGCAACCGAGTCTCACCCCCTGATTTGACCGCGTTCTTGTGTGGCACATCTTTGTAATAGCTTTTGATAGGGGACATAGAACAGCGCGCTTTCAATTTCAGAGGCTAATCAATATGTGTCTTAAGAGCAGTATCTCGTATTTTGAAACTAAAAAAACTCTTATATAAAGCCATAAAGAAAGATTAACTCCCCGTCTGGGCCCGGGGTAGAATTGGCCAGAGCATGGCTCTGCTAATCGTAAAAGGCGATTCAAGAGAAAAAGTCCACCTCGCAAACATCAGCTAGTATGAAGGGTAGTATTTTACTCCCAGAAAATAGAGGCGAGCTTTGGCAATCGTTGTCGAGGACCTTGCCCCCTTCCCTTGACGACCTCCCCGACGACGATGACAATGACACAACGGACTGTGACAAAGGCAATGACGACCACGACGTGAGAAACCCCCATTCCTCCCCTCAACCGTGGCTGGTTCTGACCAGCATGGCCCCTCCTCCTCCCCCCCCCCCTAGGTTAGAGTGGTGCATTATGACCTAACGGTTGACGCGTCCTTAATCCAAATAATCCAAAAAAAAAAGATTAACTAACACAATTGATACACAATCGTAGTCAGCATACATTTAGCTTCAAAATGAGTGGTCACAACCTATAGTGGCTCAATTTACAGTATATTGGAAAATTTAAGACCCAGAAAGTCATTTGTACAACCCTGAATATATAATTGCTGTTTTTATGTACATATATTACCTGGACAAACGATTAAGGTAAAAAGTATCAACATAAACACTTTTATGTGGTCTGTTCATGGCGATTAGACAACACAATATAATTAAATTTCAAAGGTCGTGGCCTTGATTGACCCTGGTGACCTGACTTTTGATTATGTATGAAATTCGTGTTCAGTATTTAAATTCCTTTCAGATGAGTCATCAAAGCTATGCTACTAGCATTTAAAAGTATTTCGAATTTCGGGCAAATGTAACAAATTTGGACACCCCTGTTAAAAATGATAAATATTTTAGCTGTAAACAACTAAATTGAATTAATACTCAAAAAAAATGGTTAAATACCACACTTTTACTTCTATTAGGCTAACCCCTAGTCTATTAAAAAATAATTTTACCACTATTTTTTCGCCATGGTCACCCCGAACGGGAACAGTTTCGATGCGGACCACTCGCAAAATACTCATTGCATATTTCTGAGTAAATGATCCAAAATTCACGCTTCTATCACTCATCCCGAAAGCTGAGTCATCACAAGCTATACTTACTACATTTTTTCGAAATAGCAATTTTGGACACCCCTGTTAAAAATAATACATTTTTTCGATTTAAATAATTACATTGAATACATTACTTACACAAAAATGTTTAAATACCACACTTTTACTTCTATAAGGCTCACCCCTAGTCTATTTAAAAATAATTTCTACCCCTAACTTTGCACCATGGTCACCCTGAACGGGGAAAAAATCGATGGGAGCACCTGGCAAATTACTCAGCACGTTTTCTGAGTAGATGATCCAAAATTCACGCCTCTATCACTAAACCCCGAACTTAAGCCTGTTTGGTATCTAAGGAGCCGAGCTATAATGTTTATATCCTACGGCTTGAGTGATCACGGATTAAAATGTAACAATATTTTGAGAGTAGAGATCAATGTTTGTTCCTTCATGAGGTTTTAACATAGTAAATGAATGCTGCAATCTGTTGATGCATGAATTTTTATGAAGGTCGAGATGACTTAGGGCTGATTGAAAAGTTTTATGGAGGCGTGTATGTTTGGGAGGTATATGCAATTTTAATTTGCCACTCAGTGCATTCACTTTTGTCGTCTTCAAGGAATTCAAAATGACCCACAACTCTCGTTTAACAATATAGAACTTCAATTCAAACCACATGTTCGTCTTCTCGGCATGGTGTTTGACAAAAAGTTAAATTGGAAACACCACGTTGTTGAGTTACGCAAAAGATGCATGTTGAAAATCAACCTATCGAAAGTTCTCAGCAATACATCATGGGGTGCAGATAGGACTTGCATGTTGAGAATTTACGGATCTCTAGTTTGCTCCAAGATGATATATGGAACGGCGACAAACTTTCCAAATTTCTCATCCAAAGTAATCTATTTAACAAACTTTAATTAACTTCATACACATTTCTTTAATTACTTTAATTTTATTCCCATACATAACTTTTGTTTTGCTATTACTTTCGTCATCATTATTTCTTTTGTTACTACACTTAGAAAACTCTTAAATAATAATAATAATAATAATTATAATAATAATAATAATAATAATAATAATAAACATCATCATAATAATAATCATAATCATAATAATAATAATAATAATAATAATAATAATAATAATAATAATAATAATAATAATAATAAATAATAATAATAATAATAATAATAGGCCTAATAATAATAATAATAATAATAATAATAATAATAATAATAAAATAATATAATAATGGAGTTTGGAGTAGACAAGTGTAAGACGCTACATATCGAAAAGGGTAAGGTTACGCAGGCAGAATGAGTTCCAGCTAGATGATGGAAATAGATTGGAGTAATGGATGATAACGAAGTATACAAATATTTAGGATTCTCACAAGCTGCCAGAATTGAACATAAAGTAATGAAAGAAAAATTGATAGATACATACAAGAAGCGACTAAAATCTATCCTCAAGACGCAACTAAACGGTAAAAGCAAGATCACAGCAATAAATACATATGCTATACCAGTACTGACATATTCATTCGGAATCATTAAATGGACGCAGACAGACATCCACGCGTTGGAAATATTAACTCGTACTACACTTACCAAACACAGAATGCATCATCCTAAATCAGCAATAGAGAGATTGACACTTCCAAGAGAACAAGGAGGACGAGGCCTAATTGATCTGAACAACTTATATTATAAACAACTAGACATTTTAAGAAAATATTTTTTTTACAAAGAGCAACCAATCAACACTGCATAGGGCTGTGGTGCTAGCTGACAAATCATTAACTCCACTCAATCTAGCAAACGAAAATGTCAATCTACAAGAAAAACTCATAACTGACGCTTCAAAAGAGTTACGTCTCTCAGAAAAGACCCTTCAAAGAGACATTATGATGAACTACATAAAGGTCACGTAGATATTAAAGCATCAAATAGGTGGTTAAACAACGGGGAACTATTTGGAGAAACAGAAGGTTTTATGCAGGCTATTCAAGACAGAGTAATTGCAACGAAAAATTATAAAAAAAAATACATTATACAAGATGCGACAGTAAACGATCAATGTAGAAAATGTAGTGTAAGGGGTGAAACAATCGAACACATCATATCCGGGTGCCAGTCACTATGTCAAACGGATTACCTCTACAGACATAACCAAATAGCTAACATTATTCACCAAAAACTAGCAATCAAGTACAACCTCATTGATACACACACACCTTACTACAAATACAAACCGGAGAAAGTACTAGATAGCAAAGATTTCAAATTATATTACGACCGCACAGTTATAACAGACCAAACTATACATCACAACAGACCGGATATAATTATAATTGACAAGAAGAAACAAGAAACTACCCTTATTGACGTTGCTGTCCCAATGTGCCATAACGTCGAGACTACATGGAAGAAAAAAATTGACAAGTATAGTGAACTTGCAATTGAGGGGTTGATTTCAAAAACAGCCTATGTCCAAAAAGCACATTTTGCAGGAGATCAATTAAACTTCATACCATCCGTAAAAGTTGTATTAAATTTCCAATTTTTGGTTTTAACTGTGTATCTTGATAATAGTTTTTATTTCTGCTATGACATTTTGCCATAGTACTTCCCAGAAAGACAAAATAAAAAAAAACGTTTGGACATTGGTTGTTTTTGTAGAATATTTTGAAAATGTATACATTTTTGTTGAGGTTATTTTCCAGAAAGTTCAAAACGATATTATATATGATATATCTATAGTTCCAACATAACAGCTGGATAGCTGTCACCTACTTAAACCACCTTTAATGCCGAAAAAAAATTAAAAAATAATGGACATTGGTTGTTTTTGTGAGAAATCTGTTGTTTTTCAAGCTTAAACGTGTGACATAGGTTGTTTTTGCCAGAACTTTTATTTTAGTACTATTCCCAGTGAAAATACGAATTTTTTGATGGTATGGGCTCGAAATCGGTAATTTTGGACATTGGCTGTTTTTGCAAACAACCCCTCAATTGAGATCAAGAAGATGTGGAAACAGAAAAAGGTAAATACAATCCCATACCCCCCGTCTGGGCCCGGGGTAGAATTGGCCCAGAGCATGGCTCTGCTAATCGTAAAAGGCGATTCAAGAGAAAAAGTCCACCTCGCAAACATCAGCTAGTAAGCGGGGAATATATTACTCCCCGAACCTAGAGGCGAGCTCTGGCAATCGTCGTCGGGGACACTGCCCCCTTCCCTTGACGACCCCCCGGCGACGATGACAATGACACAACGAACAATGACAAAGACGATGACGACCGCGATGTGAGAACCCCCCCTTCCTCCCCTTTCCCCGTGGCTGGTTCTGACCAGCATGGGCCCCTCCTTCCCCCCCCCCCCCCTTAGGCTAGAGTGGTGCATTATGACCTAACGGTTGACGCGTCCTTAATCCTAATAAACCAAAACAATCCCATACGTGATATCGGCTAATGGCATCATACCGAAGAAGCTACATGAAAGCATTAAACAACTACATCTTCCACCCAATGTTTTCATCGAGACTCGAAAGGCAGTAACACTCAACACGTGTAGAATAGTTCGTATACATTTCTAAACTAAGAATGATACTTCGAGATTCCGAGACAGCTTCCATCCTGACATGGTTTTCGTGGTTTTCCATAGTCCGAAGAGCAAATGCTAGGATGGCGACGAGAAATCGGCACCACCGTACACAGCAGAAAGAAAACATCATCTACAAACTATATTATAAATGACTTATTTTAGTTAGAGTTAAGACAAAGTAATAATGTAGGTATGTAATATAGATACACATGGAAGTACTTGACGTAAGTCCGTACAACATGTTAGCTCCGGTTTTGACCGAGTTTGTATGAAATACATCCAATATAATAATAATAATAATAATAATAATAATAATAATAATAATAATAGTAATAATAATAATAATAATCAAACACACCGCGGCGCAATATGACCTAACCGGTTGTAGCGCCCTAGTTTCTCACGTCGTCGTCGTCATCCATAGTAATCTATTTAACAAAAATTAATTCACATCATACACATTTCTTTCTTTTTATTCACAAACATAACTTTTATTTTGCTCTTACTTTCATCATTTTATTTTGTTATTTATACACTTAGAAAACAATCTAATCATCAAACATATACCTGCATTAACTCTTGTCATTTACTTTCATTCACAGGCGGCGCAATATGACCTAACCGGTTGAAGCGCCCATGGGCTCGAAAGCGGGGGACACGATTCTCTCCCGAAAAAACTCAGTGCATTCACTTTTGCCGTCTTCAAGGAATCCAAAATGACCCACAACTATCGTTTAACAATGTAGAACTTCTATTCAAAACAAATGTCCGTCTTCTCGGCATGGTGTTTGACAAAAAGCTAAATTGGAAAGACCACGTTGTTGAGTTACGCAAAAAATGCATGTTGAAAATCAACCTATTGAAAGTTCTCAGTAATACATCGTGGGGTGCAGATAGGACTTGCATGTTGAGAATTTACGGATCTCTAGTTTGCTCCAAGATGGACTATGGATGTTTCGTATACTCTTCAGCAAGTAACACAACCCTTAAACTTCTAGACACTGTCCACCATTGTGGTCTTCGTATTGCTCTTGGTGCATTTCGAACAAGCCCGGTAGTCAGCTTGTATGCCGAGTCAGGTGTGTCCTCCTTAGCAGAACGGAGAAACCTCTTGATGGGTACGTATGTAATGAAAATTAAAGCTATGCCTAACCATCCAGCAAATCGGAATGTTTTTAACACGACATATGTCAGACACTTTGATAACAAACCCAAGGCATCTCTTCCAACGGGATTAAGATGTAAACTTTTGTTTAATCTTATAGAATTTCATCTGCCAAAAGTTTTTAATTTTGTATTTAGCAATAACCCGCCCTGGTTTACACCAGAGCCGATTATTATATTTGACCTTTGTCGTTTTGATAAAAACTCTACTTGCGATATTGTATTCCAAATTAACTTTAGAAAGATTTGCCATGAACATCAAAGGTTTACTTTGGTATTCACAGATGGCTCCAAAATTGACAACAAGGTTGGAAGTGCCTTTTATTGCTCCACCTTAACTGAACGTTTCAGGCTAAGCGACGTGTGTTCAGTTTTCACTGCAGAGTTATTCGCCATCCGTGAAGCTCTTAAATACATTCTACGCTGTCGTTGTGGAGAATACCTTTGTGTTCAGATAGCTTAAGTTCACTTCAAGCTATAAAACTCATGTATTCTAGTCATCATTTGGTACAAGACATCCAATTCTATTTAGAAAAACTAACCTCTAAGGGATATATAATAGAGTTTGCTGGATACCTGGACACGTGGGCATAGAGGGAAATGAACACGCTGATCGGGCTGCTAAGGAAGCTTCCCAGCGTCGCGACGTTGATTTCAATCTAGTTCCCGTTCCAGATGTCAAGAGTGGATACAAGCAAAGATTGTTGGATTTGCGACAAGCATCGTGGGATGTGTTGCAAAATAACAAATTGCATAGTGTGATGCCCACATTGACTAACAAAATTCGTCCACCTACGTCTCGACTCTCACGTAGAGAAGAGGTGGTATTGTCTAGAATTCGTATAGGCCATACACGCCTAACACACGGATATCTCTTAACCAGAGAAAAGGTTATTCCCATATGTGACACATGTGATGTACCTTTAACCGTGCATCATATGCTAGCAGAATGTGCCAAATATGATGCATTGCGCACGCAATTTGATCTCTCCCAATCATATGAAGAACTTCTATCATATGATAACGGCGACAAACTTTCTAAATTTCTCATCCATTGTAATCTATTTAACAAAATTTAATTCACATCTTACACATTTGTTTCTTTTCTTTATTTTCATTTACATACATAACCTTTATTTTGCTATTACTTTCTTCATCATCAATTTATTTTGTTATTTATACACTTAGAAAACAATCTAATCATCAAACATACCTGCATTCACTCTTCTCATTTCCTTTCATTCACAGGCGGCGCAATATGACCTAACCGGTTGAAGCGCCCTAGTTTCTCACGTCTTTCTAGTTTCTCACGTCGTCGTCGCCAACAATTGAATTAGTGTTTGTTAAATTATTGACAATTTTGTAAAGGTTATACCATGCCAGAATAGTTCCTTCGGTTTTCTAATGTCATTAAAGGTTTGCATCTTTACAAAGTTCCTGCATAATCTACTCTTTGATACCGAATGCCCTTTTCATCGCCCTTTTTTATAATCACCCTTTTTCTTAAGCGCTATTTCATCCCCCTCTCATTAATTGACAAAATTGTTCCCACTGTTTTAAAGCATTCCATCATCATTTGCATCATCATCTATACAACAATGTTCATAATCATTAATTTCATACTGTTATATATTTTCTTAAATTATTTCTTTTTGTAAACATTTATACTGTGCATTTATTAGTACGCTGGATCTCCGTGGTAATCCATACTGATTGGCCAGCTGTCAATAAATATTACATTTAATAATATGCAATGATGTTTTATGAAACACTGATGTACCCTTTCGACTTATGGGTTCCGGGCCCGGGGTAGAATTAACCCAGGGCTTTGCTCTGCTAATCGTTAAAGGCGATTCAAGAGAAACAGTCCACCTCGCAAACATCATATGGTAAAATAGCGGAGTATATTACTCCCAGAAACTAGAGGCGAGCTCTGGCAATCGTCGTCGGGGACACTTTCCCCTTCCCTTGACGACCTTCCCGACGACGATGACAATGACACAACGAACGATGACAAAGACGTAGACGACCGCGACGTGAGAAACCCCCCTTCCTCCCCTTACCCGTGGCTGGTTCTGACCAGCATGGGCTCCTCCTCCCCACATCCCCTAGGCTAGAGTGGTGCATTATGACCTAACGGTTGACGCGTCCTTAATCCAAGCAAGTACTTATTCAAATAGAGCTAGCATAATCTAAATGAGCATGGAAGAATTCTTTAGAGTAGTTTCCTCTTAAGAAACCAAGCAACCTAAATGATTTAAAATTATGTTGGAAAGGTGATTCTGGAATGATAGATCATGAGATATGATGACACCTAAATCCTTGACTTTAGTGACTCTTTCCAAAATCTGATCATTGAGAGTGTAGATATGAAATTTTCACATGTTTCGGTTTTGTAGTAAACGTAATGACTGCACATTTAAATTAAGATTTAGCTTCCTTTAAGCTTTGCCTAGGTTTAACGACTCACGTCTGGGCCCGGAGAATGAGTTTGGTCCATGCAGACCATGATTTTGCTGATCGTAAATGGCAAGATAGAGGTCTAAAAACATCTCTCAAACATCAGCTAGTAATTGAAGGGGAGTATTACTCCCCAAAATTAGAGGCGACACGCTACCCTTGGCTGGTTCTGACCAGCATGGGACTTTCCTCCCAATATCTCTTAGAATATATAATGGCGTGCTCTAAATCCAAATAAACTTTCCTTAATTTTATTTTTTAACAACCACAAAACTATTTAAATCAAACAAACAAGAAATCCAATTTATTAACTTGCAATTCACGGGCGGCACAAAATAACCTACACGGTTGCAGCGCCGTTATCCCTCAGGTCGTCTTTGGTTATTTCCCTTGACATAGGTCTATACAATGTCGAATCTAAATGAAATATGTAATATTTTAATTTTTGTCATCTAAATATTACCCCGTCTGGGCCCGGGGTAGAATTGGCCCAGAGCATGGCTCTGCTAATCGTAAAAGGCGATTCAAGAGAAAAAGTCCACCTCGCAAACATCAGCTAGAAAGAGCGGAATATCTTACTCCCCGAAACTAGAGGCGAGCTCTGGCAATCGTCGTCGGGGACCTTGCCCCCTTCCCTTGACGACCCCCCGGCGACGATGACAATGACACAACGAACGATGACAAAGACGATGACGACCGCGACGTGAGAAACGTCCCCCTTCCTCCTCTTACCCGTGGCTGGTTCTGACCAGCATGGGCGCCTCCTCCCCCCCCCCCCCTTAGGCTAGAGTGGTGCATTATGACCTAACGGTTGACGCGTCCTTAATCCAAATAAACCAAAAAAAAGTCATCTAAATATTGAACCCAGTGTGTCGAATGGCCATCGGTAAAAAGAACATTAAACAAGATTTATGAATATGCTCTTCGTAAAAAAACGACACAAATTTTCGGATACATTTAGTGAATCCGATAATGGTTCCCGACTGTTTTAGCGATATTATCTTCGAAGAAATCAATTTGCTCGTGTACATTGGTAATTATGCTGTTAAATTTATAAGCTACGCCATAAACTACTTTAGATTTATGCTTGGACCCGAGGAGGAAAGTCAAGATGTGCATGCCGGGATAAGTGTCAGGTAAACGGTTAGCTTACTAATTGCCCTGTATCCGCTATGTAGTATATGTCATTCTTCCAAGTGTAAGTGAGCGAAGTGGGATGGGGCTGACATATTTTGAACCGCTTTCTTCCATTTCCCACTGGCAGAATTTGGCCCTGATTATTCCCCTGCTGATCGTAAAAGGCGAGAAAAGAGATAAAGTCCACCCCGTCTGGGCCCGGGGAAGAATTTAGCCCAGAGTTTGGCTATGCTAATCGATTCCATCTAGCAATTCATCAGCTAGCTGCTATAAATATATAGACGGTAGAGGAGTATTACTCCCCGAAACAAGAGTCAATCTCTGGCGGTCGTCGTCGGGGACCACCCCCTTCCCTTGACGACCTCCCCGACGACGACCATGACAACACGAACCATGACAAAACGACCACGACGTGAGAAACTTATTTTCCTCTTCCTTCTAGTGGCTTTTTCTGACCAGACGGTTGACGCGCAAACTAAATGTAATTCAAATAATTAATTTTTGTTTTGCGGTTGCTACCATTTTCTAATTAATGATTCTTTTATAAATTTATACATAAAGAAACGTCAAACACAGAGCAATTTAATAACTAAAATCGCGGCGTAAAATGACCTAACCGGTTGAAGCGCCCTAGTTTCTCACGTCGTGTTTGGTTTGGGCAAGATTTTGCATCTGGACCCGGGGTAGAATTTAACTCTGCGTTTGGCTCTGCTAATCGTAAAAGGCGAGGAAAGAGATAAATTCCATCTCGCTTATAACATCAGCTAGTATGTCCCCCCCCCCCCCCGATACTAGAGGCGAGCTCTGGCAATCGTCGTCAGGGACCTTGCCCCCATTCCCTTGGATTCCTCCCCGACGACGACGACAATGACACAACGAACGATGACAAAGACTTTGACGGCCGTGACGTGAGAACCCCCATGTCCTCGCCCTACCCGTGGCTGGTTCTGACCAGCATGGGCCCCTCTTCCTCCCCCCCCCCCCAGGTTAGAGTGGTGCATTATGACCTAACGGTTGACGCGCCCTTAATACAATTAAACTAAAACTGTGATATTGTTCTGCTGAGAAACCCTATCTCCCCCTACCGACTTATATAGGTTTGGTTTCTATAAATAGTTTCACCATTTGAATTCAAATCAAACACATTATCATAATTTATTTATTTCAATTTTCATTTTGCTATGACTATTATCACCATCATCCTATTTTCTTTTGTAAAGTTGGAAAACAATATAATCATCAAACAAACCATAAACTAATTTCATTAACATTCAATACCAGGCGCCGCATATGACCTAACCGGTTGAAGCGCCCTAGTTTCGCACGTCGTCTGCTGAATCATTCTTGATTGTTTAAGATTGTGTATACCTTGCCGTTGGGCCCCGGGCGGGATAGCTTCCGTCTATAGAGATTGGTCTTGTTCCGCCCCCCATTAGATATTCCTGGATACGCCTATATGCATCTTACAAAGTATGGTATCTTTTATTATATATGTCCCATTTTTCTGCCCCCCCCCCAGTAATTTTTGAGATAAAATTTTTACTTGTTGGACCCAAAATGAAAAAAAGCAATTTAAAAGAACGCGTTTTTTTGTAATATGTTAAAGCCAATTTTTTTCTCCCCAAGGGAATTTTTTTGGGAAGGGTTTTTATTATGTAAAACAAAGAGTTTTACTCGTCATCGATGTATTTGTTTAAATTTTTTTATATAATCTGGGCCCGGATAGGCTAAAAATTACGCCCTTTTTTTCCCCCCGGGTTTTGGGCCCGGGGTTTAAAAAATTTGCCAAGAACAGGGTTTTTCCCCTTACGAAAAAAGGCAAAGGAAAAAAGATAAAGTCCATCCCCCCCGCAAAAAAACAGTAGGTGCAAAAAAGTAGGGCCTATTTTACCCCCGATCTTTCCCGATTTGGGCGATGGCTTTTGGGGACCCCCCCCTTCCCCTTGGCGATTCTCCTACGGACGACGCCACCATAAACGTCACGAACAAATGAAAAAAGATTACGCCCCGGCGACTTTGGAGCCCCCCCCTTTTCCCCCCCCCTTTCCCAAATGGCTTTTCTGGCCGGGGCCCATGGATATTTGTCCCGACCATCCGGCTTTCCCCTAGACTAGAGTGGGCATTATGACCTACCGTTTCATAAATAAACTAAAAAAAAAAACTTTTCTGTTTTTTTATTTTTATTAAACGATAAAAAAAATAATACACACAACTAACTGTTTTATTAAGGGGGCGGCGCTTTTTTAAAACCAAACCCGGGGAGAAGCCCCAAAGTTTTTTCCCGTTGTCTGTCTGCAAGCCAGATTTCCCGAATCTTGACGCCCCACTTTTTACAAATTTGTTGCTCTTCTATTATTGAACTCTTTTTCCCCCATAAAGTAACTAAATTAAACCCCCCGAAACAAACCCGTTGTTTTAAAAAATCGCCCGAAGAATGATTTGGTCATTTTTTTTTTAAAAGAAAAATTTTTTGAAGTTTTTCCGCTTTTACCTTTTCCCCCGGGGGGCTTATAGTTTGTTTTATTATTTTTAACCCTTTTTTTTCGTCGGGAATGTCTGATTTATTGTTTGCTGGCGGAAAGGCCCTTTTTGACGTTTTTAAGTGCAAGTGCTAAAACGGGGACCTCCACGTGATCCCCCAATTACAACCGGGGCCCCAATTGGGCCCAAACCTCGTTAATGAAGTGGCATTTTTGGGTCACCCCCAAAGTTAACACGAACGAGGACGGGGGGACGAAAGGGCCCGAAGACATACGAAATGTACGGGAAAAAACCGAAGACTGGGATGAGCAACCGATGACGGCTCGGGGGGTGCTGTCGAGTCGGCGGGGCGAGAACGACCGAAGATGACGGGAAAAAAACCGAAGACTGTGTTTGAGCAACCGAGGGCGCGCTCGGGAGGTGCTGTCGAGCTCGGCAGGAAACGACCGAAGAATACGGAGATTTACGGGGGAAAAAACCCAAGCCAGCCGGCGCTTTCAGCACCCCTGAGAAGGGGTTTATCGGCCTGGCTGGGTTTTGGGGCCAGGGGTGGGATTTTCTTTCCCCCTATCCCCCAGGATAGAAAAAAGGGACATTTTGAAACCCAACCGGGGGACGGTTTCCTTTCTCCAAAAAAACTCAAAATTTTTAACCCGAGTTTTCCCGGTCTGGGTCAGGGGGAGAATTTTGGGCCCCAAAAGGGAAAGGGGTCTGATTTAAACGTTTAAAAAATCCCTATCGCAAACATCAGGGAGTATATAGGGGGGATTTGGGGTGGGGCCCCAAAAAGTAGAGGCGAGCTCGGGGCCCCGGACCTGCCCAAACTTTCCCCGGGGGATGGTTCTGTCCAGCCAAATGATACCCTTCCCACATTCCCTAGGGTAAGAGTCGTGCGCAATATAATAAAAAGGCCCCCGCTCTTAAATCCCCAAAAAAAAATTTTTAAAAAAACCCAAAAACATTTTTTTGTTTGAAGGACGTTTCACCCTTTTGGGCAATTCTGACAGTTTTGAATTAACCCCAAAAGCGGTACGGGGAAAAAGAAAAAAATTTACGCAAATCACTTTGATTGGTGACGGCCACCCAAAAATTAATTCAAAATCAAATTTTGATTTTTAAAAATTTGCATATTCTGGAAAAAGTTTCAATTTTAAAACCCCAATTTATAAAGATTGTTTAAAAGGGGAAAATTTCAAATTTAAATATGTCCAAACACTTGAATATAATTTGGGGTTTAGGGTTTGTTTCCTTTAAGCCAAAAAAATCATTTTGGAAACTTTGACTTTCGAACCCCCAAAAACAGTTGTAAATTTTCCCGCCCCGGGCCCAAGGGATATTTTCACACGTAAACTTTTTGCAAAAAAGCTGGAAAAAAGCCCCAGGGGGAAACAATTTTAAAAGATTTTCCCACCAAATCAAAAAACCTCTCCTTCAAAATGAATTTGTAATTTTTTCAAATGTAAGGTGCTTTCTAAAAAACCCAAAGGGACGTACGGTTTGATTGTCACGCCCCTTTTTATTTTGTCAAATCACTATAAAAAGCTAAAAAAACCCCTTTTTCTAATTGTTGAAAAATTAAAGGTTTTTGAATGAGCTGGACAGAACAAGCTTTAACAAGAAATATATTATTTTATTGAAACAACATTTTTGGGCATTTAAATTTTTAACCCCAAAAAATTAATTTTTTTCATTTTTGCTTAGTTTTTTTTAAATAAAAGGGCGGTTAAAACCCATATGATTTTGAAAGTAAAAATTTTTAAAACTACTTTTTTTATTTCCCATGGTTTCATTTAAAAGTTCCCTGGCTGGTTCGAAAACCCGCAAAGGGAAATTTTCCCCCCCACAAACTCCAAAAAGGGTAGGGGGGGCCCCATAATGACCTAACGGGGGGCGCCCCTAAACCCCCCAAAAAAAATAAAACAAAAAAACTTTAAAAGAGGGACAGTATCCAAAAATGGGTTTAAAGGGAAACAAATCTCAAAAACCCTCTCTTTTTTACGGATTTTATTTTTTTCCCCACGTGGGGAAAAAATGTTTTTTAATGTGTAAAATGGGAAATTTAATTTTAATTTTAATTTCAAAAAAAAAAAGAAAACCCAAATTTTTAAACACTTCTTTTAAATTTAAAATTTTTTCTTGTTTAAAATTTTGATTGTTTTAGGTTGGAAGTTAAAAAATTTGAACAATTATTCATTTCACCCCTTTGGGTTTTTTTTAAAGGTTAAAGAATTCCCACGATGGTTTAAAAAAAGGGTTAAGTGGTTTTTTTTCCCCAGGGGTAATGAGACAGCGCTTTTGTGATTACGCCCCCTTTTTGGCGCCCGAGGAGGCTTTTTCTACGTTGGGCCCTCGTAAAACCCCGGGGAGTTTGCCTGAGGCCCCCGGCTCCGGAGGTTTTTCGCTCGCTTCATTTAAATAAAAAAAAATGTGTTTTTATTAGGGCTTCCCAAAGCCGCGTATAATTTTTAAGTAAAAATTTTTATTAATTTTGAAAACTGGACCCTAAATTAAGATTCAAAAAAATTTTTAAAGTTTTTTTCCCCCCCAAAAATTTTAAAATATTTAAGAAAAAATTTCGGAAAATTTTTTGTTGCATTTTCGTAATATCCAGTAAATTTGGGAAAGGGGAGGGCGAGCTTGGCGGTCCCTCGTCGGGGGGGCCCCCCCCCCTTCCCTTAACCCCCCACGTCCCTGGGCGAAAGACGGGATGACAACACAAAAAGATGACAATGACGATGCATGGGGTTTTTCTCCCCCCTCGGGGCTCCCGGGGTTTGTTGAAAACCCCTCTGTTTACGTAAAATTCCCTGCAAGGGGAAAATGTCCCCCTCGCCCAAACATCAGCTAGAAAAAGGGGGGGTATATTACCTTTCCCAAACAGAGGCGAGCTTGGGAATTGTCGTCGGGGGGAATTTTCCCCCCCTTTTTTTGTCGACCCCCCCCCGACGGACGATGACAATGACAACACGAAAAGGGTGAAAATAGACGTTGGAAAAACCGCAAAATGAAAAAACCCCCCTTTAAAACCCCTTTTAACCCCCCTGGCTGTTTCTTTACCCAGCGCCCCCGCCCCCCCATATCCCCCCAGGCCCAGATGGTGTATCCCTGACCTAATGGTTGACGCCCCCCTTAATCCAAAAAAAACTAAACCCAAAAATAATTAAGTGACAAAACCAAAATTTTTTAGCTTGGGTGATTCCCAAAAACTAAGGGAAAAGGTTTTTTATAATTATGGGGATTTAATTTAAAAAATGGGTTTTTTTTCGCTATTTACTGGGCATCACCATATTTTTTTCTTTTATATTAAAATAAAAAATTTGAAAAAGAATTTATTAAAAAAACCCCACATTAAAAATATTAAATCCCGGGCTGAAAAAGAAAACTCCCACCCGTGTCCGAAAATATACTATTAAAAAGAAATTTTTTATAAGGGAACCCGTGTATGTCCCAAAATTACATTTTAATAATCAAAAAATTGGTTCTACTAGTTTTATATTCATAACAAAACCCGGCGGCTCAAAAAGGGCCAACTGGTTTAGCACTCTAGGGTTTTTTTACGTCGTCGTTTCACTCTGTTCATTTAGGGATTTAGCAAATTTAGGTTTTCAGTGTTTACTCGAGGGGCTTTTAAAACGCGCGATCTGAATTCCCGGGGGGTCCGGGGGTTCGAATCCGCAGACCGGCAATCCCGAATGAAGGTTTTTCCTTGGTTTTTTCCCCCGGGGGTTAAAACCCGAAAAGTAAGGGGGTGAGGCCCCTTTTATAGCCCCTTTGGGAAAATTTCCCTTTACAATTGCTCCATCCCAACATATACCTTTTGTCACCCGAAAAAAGGGTAAATCTTTTTTTTGGGTTTTTCCTTTCAGAGGGCATCCCACAAAAAAGGCATTTATTTTTTAATACATACATAACCCTTGGTGGGGGTTGAATTATGGTCCAGGGCGGGGCCCAAACCCCCCAAATCAAAGTTTTTAAAAAAAAGTTTTTTTTGCCCATACCTACAGTAGAGCTACCTGCCCAGGGAAAGTAAAAACTCCCTTAAAAATTTTTTAATTTTAATCTTTTCAAAATAAGAAAAAAAAAATTTTTTATTATCCAGTTTTTTTTTAAAAAAACCAATTAATTTTCCTTTTTTTAAAATAAAAAAAAATTTTTTATTTAATTTTTAAAATATTTTTTTAAATTTTTTTTTTCCCTTTTATCTTTAAATTCCCAAAATGGCTTGCTTCTTTTAAAAAATTAAAAAAAAAGTTTTTCCCAAACCATTTAATATTTTTAAAAAAGCAGTATCTTTTTAAATACCCCAAAAGAGGGGAGGTTGGAAATTTTTTTGGGGTTTTTTTTAAGGGCCCCCCGGGAATGAGTTAAAAGCGAAATAAACTTAAAGGGGAGGAAAGGGGGGTTTTAAGTGGGTTTGCTTGCTTTGGTTTTTGAAAATTGGGGGGGGGGGGAGGTAATGAAAAGGGGAAAAGGTAAGGGTTGGGGGGTAGGAAAGTTTGGGGAGAGGCTGTGGGTTTTTTGGTTAAAAGGGGATTCAAGAGGAAAAAATATTTTAAAAATGGGGTGAAAGGGTGAGGGGAAATTAGGAAAAAAAAAGGGAGGTTGGCAATGGGGTGGGAATGGAAAGGGTTTTTTGGGAATTGAAGGAAGAAAGGGACGGAAAAGAAAAAAGGTTGGGGGAAGAAATGACAAAAAGGAAGGGGGAGGAATTTTTTTTAATTGGGGGTTTTGAAGAATGGGCCCGGGAAATTTAAAAAAAATTGGAATGGTTTGATAAGGGTTTATTTAAAATTAAATTAAAAACCCAAAATTTTGGGGGCTTTTGGGTTCTGACCAAGAAATGGGTTTTTCCCCCCCCCTTTTGGTTTTTTGATTTTTTAATTTTTGGGTAACTTGGAATTTTTTTTTAAAACCCCAAATTTACAAAAAAAAAAGTAAAAAATTAAATGGTTAAATTGTTAAATTTTTTAATTAAATGGGTTTTTATCTTTAAATTTTTTTTAGAAAATATTGTTTTTTATAAATTTTTTTAAAAATTGTTTTAAAAAATTTCCCCCTTAAAAATTTTTTTAAACTTTAAATTTTTTTATAAAAAAAATTACTTTGGAATTTTTTGTCGGGGGCCGTTCCCAATGAACATAAAAATTAAAAAGGATACAAAGACACAAAAAAGAGAAGTGAAAAAAATTTTTTTTAATTTTTTCGTTAAATTTCCCCCCCAGGGTTTTTTTGGTTTAAAAATTTTTATTTTTTTTGTAAGGTTTTAATTCCCAAATTTTAAACCCAAAACCCAAATAAAAAATTTAAAATTCCCAAATTTCTTCTAAACCTATTTTGAATTATTAATTAAAATAAAAAGACCCAAAAAATTAAATAAATAAAAAATTAAAGTTTTACTGGAATTTAAAATTTTTAAGTAAATTTTTTAAATGTTAAAATATAAAAAAAAGAATTGTTATTTGGGCAAATGTTTGGATGTGTTAAAAAAATAAAACCCAAACAAAATGGATAAATTAAACCCAAAATTTATTTTTATTTATTTTAAAAATTTTTTTTTTTTAAATTTTTAAAAGGGTTTCGTATACTCTTCAGCAAGTAACACAACCCTTAAACTTCTAGACACTGTCCACCATTGTGGTCTTCGTATTGCTCTTGGTGCATTTCGAACAAGCCCGGTAGTCAGCTTGTATGCCGAGTCAGGTGTGTCCTCCTTAGCAGAACGGAGAAACCTCTTGATGGGTACGTATGTAATGAAAATTAAAGCTATGCCTAACCATCCAGCAAATCGGGAATGTTTTTTAACACGACATATGTCAGACACTTTGATAACAAACCCAAGGCATCTCTTCCAACGGGATTAAGATGTAAACTTTTGTTTAATCTTATAGAATTTCATCTGCCAAAAGTTTTTAATTTTGTATTTAGCAATAACCCGCCCTGGTTTACACCAGAGCCGATTATTATATTTGACCTTTGTCGTTTTGATAAAACTCTACTGGCGATAGTGTATTCAAAATTAACTTTAGAAAGATTTGCCATGAACATCAAAGGTTTACTTTGGTATTCACAGATGGCTCCAAAATTGACAACAAGGTTGGAAGTGCCTTTTATTGCTCCACCTTAACTAAACGTTTCAGGCTAAGCGACGTGTGTTCAGTTTTCACTGCAGAGTTATTCGCCATCCGTGAAGCTCTTAAATACATTCTACGCTGTCGTTGTGGAGAATACCTTTTGTGTTCAGATAGCTTAAGTTCACTTCAAGCTATAAAACTCATGTATTCTGGTCACATCCAATTATATTTAGAGAAACCATCCTCTAAGGATATATAATAGGGTTTTGCTGGATACCTGGACACGTGGGCATAGAGGGAAATGAACACGCTGATCGGGCTGCCAAGGAAGCTTCCCAGCGTCGCGACGTTGATTTCAATCTAGTTCCCGTTCCAGATGTCAAGAGTGGATACAAGCAAAGATGTTGGATTTGCGACAAGCATCGTGGGATGTGGTTGCAAAATAACAAATTGCATAGTGTGATGCCCACATTGACTAACAAAATTCGTCCACCTACGTCTCGACTCTCACGTAGAGAAGAGGTGGTATTGTCTAGAATTCGTATAGGCCATACTCGCCTAACACACGGATATCTCTTAACCAGAGAAAAGGTTATTCCCATATGTGACACATGTGATGTACCTTTAACCGTGCATCATATGCTAGCAGAATGTGCCAAATATGATGCATTGCGCACGCAATTTGATCTCTCCCAATCATATGAAGAACTTCTATCATATGATAACGGCGACAAACTTTCTAAATTTCTCATCCATTGTAATCTATTTAACAAAATTTAATTCACATCTTACACATTTGTTTCTTTTCTTTATTTTCATTTACATACATAACGTTTAATTTGCTATTACTTTCTTCATCATCAATTTTATTTTGTTATTTATACACTTAGAAAACAATCTAATCATCATTTAATAATTTATCTGTTCTACTAGTTTCATATTCATAACAACACAGGCGGCTCAATATGACCTAACTGGTTGAGCACTCTAGTTTCTTACGTCGTCGTTTCACTCTGTTCATTGATGAGCATTGAGCATTGAGGTGTCAGTGTTGACTCGAGCGCTAAGCGCGCGACTCTGATTCGGGAGGTCCGCGGTTCGAATCCCGTCGAGACCGGCAATCCTGACTGAAGGTTTTTCCTTGGTTTTCCTCGGTGGTTAGCTGAAAGTAAGGGACTGAGGCCTCTTTCATAGCCCTTGGACATTCCTTCACAATTGTCCTATCCACAATATACCTATAGTTAGTCACCTGAAGAGGGTAAATCTTATGTGTTTATCCTACAGAGGGCATCCCACAAAAATGCATTTATTTATTTAATATCATACATAATATTGGTGTGTCTGAATTATGGTCCAGGTCTAGGTCCAAGTCCAACTCAATGTTAACGTGCTATACCTACAGTAGAGCTACCTGCCGAGCAAAGTAAAGACTACCTATAAATTGGGTTAGATGATTCGAGAGTCTTTTGCAAAATATTTGCGTATAGTAAATCTTTTTGTCATCCAGTAAAAACAATTAATTACGTGATAAGAATAAATAAAACTTAAATATTTACCTACTTAAATATGCATTCGTTTGTTGTTTCGGTCATTGTTACCCCGTCTGGGCCCGGGGTAGAATTGGCCCAGAACATGGCTCTGCTAATCGTAAAAGCGATCAGAGGAAAAAGTTTACCTCGCAACATCAGCTATAGAAAGAGCGGAGGTTCATTAACTCCCCGAAACTAGAGGCGAGCTTGGCAATCGTCGTCGTCGGGACCTTGTCCTCTTCCCTTAACGACCCCCCGCGACGATGACAAGACAACAACGAACGATGACACACGGGTAAGGGAGGTAGGGGGGGTTTCTTACGTCGCGGTCGTCATAGTCTGTGTCATCGTTCGTTGCGTCATTGTTATCGTCGCGGGGGTCGTTAAGGGAAGGGAGACAAGGTCCACCCCCCCGTCTGGGCCCGGGGTAGAATTGGCCCAGAGCATGGCTCTGCTAAATCGTAAAAGGCGATTCAAGAGAAAAAGTCCACCTCGCAAAACATCATCTAGTATGAAGGGTAGTATTTTACTCCCCGAAAATAGAGGCGAGCTCTGGCAATCGTCGTCGGGACCTGCCCCCTTCCCTTGACGACCCCTCGACGACGATGACGACAATGACACCACAAACGATGACGAAAGACAATGACGACCGCGACTAAAGAACCCCCTTTCCTCCCCTATACCGTGGCTGTTCTGACCAGCATGGCCGCCCCTCCCCCCACCCCACTAGGTTAGAGTAGTGCATTATGACCTAACGGTTGACGCGTCCTTAATCCAAATAAACCAAACTTAAAAAAATTAAATCGGTCATTGTCGCTGTCAGCCATTTTAACCGTGCTGACCAGCATGGGCCCCTCTCTCCCTACCCCCGTCTGGGCCCGGGGTAGAATTGGCTCAGAGCATGGCTCTGCTTATCGTATTATCGTAAAAGGCGATTTAAGAGAAAATGTCCACCTCGCAAACATCAGCTAGTTTGCAGGGTAGTATTTTACTCCCCGAAAATAGATGCGAGCTCTGGCAATCGTCGTCGGGGACCTTGCCCCCTTCCCCCCCCCCCCCCCCGTCTGGGCCCGGGTAGAATTGCCCAGAGCATGGCTCTGCTAACGTAAAAGGCGATTCAAGAGAAAAAGTCCACCTTGCAAACATCAGCTAGCAAGAAGGGTAGTATATACTCCCGAATCTAAGGCGAGCTCTGGCAATCGTCGCGGGGAACCTGCCCCCTTCCTTGACGACCCCCGGCGACGATGACAAAGACAATGACACCACGAACAATGACAAAGACAATGACGACCGCGACGTGAGAACCCCCTTTCCTCCCCTTACCCGTGGCTGGTTCTGACCAGCATGGGTTTCTCGCGGAGGTTAGAGTGGTGCATTATGACCTAACGGTTGACGCGTCCTTAATCCAAATAAACCATACAAAATAAAAAATAAACTCCTCCCTAAATTCTCTGGGCTAGAGTGCTGCATTATGACCCAACGGTTGACGCGCCCTTATTCCAAATAATCCAAAGACCAAAAATTCAAATAGCTTATCCACACCGTCTCATATTTCCCAAACTACATTTTAAAATCGAAATGATTCAAAGGAAAGAAATTAAAATTACTCTAAAATTCTAATAAACCATTACCTCATGTAATTAACTTTCAATATCACAGGCGGCGCAATATAACCTTACCGGTTGTAGCGCCCTAGTTTCTCACGTCATCTCTGCCTTGGATATCTTTGAATTGTTGAGGTATGAATATGAACCGCACTCAAATTTCCACATCAATGTTATCACCCAACAGTTGCTAACCTAGACTAGACTTCGATGTATCCATTTTACTTTAATCTTAATAGCATTTATAATAATAGCATTTATAATTATGATGTCAGTGTTAAAATTAAGAAAGTAACATCGAAACATCAAACATCTTTATAACCATTAAACAAATAAATCCCGATTTTCATGGTCCAACGTTATATGTCCATTCACAGGCGGCGCAATATGACCTAACCGGTTGAAGCGCCCTAGTTTCTCACGTCGTCGTCATATGTCCATGTTCCCTCGTTCCAAGTAGTATCCTCCAAGAATTACGTGTCAGGTGCTTCAACTATTGTGATAGTTATATTATGCCTGAATGACGACAAACACAACGACGTCATCGTAACAATGTGATGACGTCACAAATCACAAGTTGTGATTGTGAAAGATAACTTGAGAATACGTTCGTAGATTTCGTCGGTCGTTATTGTATCTACAAAGCTGACAGTGGCTTCAGAAAGAAGAAAAACAAACAGCTTGAAGAGCTGAGACTGATGGGATGTCTTTGAGGAATGTTTCTTTGATAATAACATCCACGACCATCTATTGACAATGATGTGATAACAAAAAGTTATTGAATTGAATGGTTAAAAGAGAACGACTTTGTTTTAGCTTTCAATAGAACTACTTTTCACAATGCGTCAAAGCCTATGACAACATAAAATTAACGCTATACAAATACATTAAATGTATACCAAATATTATGCCGTGAGAACGCAAGTTAGCACCCCTAGCTAGTCTGGGCCCGGGGAAGAATTATACCAGAGCACGGCTCTGCTAATCGTAAAACGCGATTCAAGAGAAAAAGTCCACCTCACAAACATCAGCTAGTATGAAGGGTAGTATCATACTCCCCGAAAATAGAGGCGAGCTCTGGCAATCGTCGTCGGGGACCTTGCCCCCTTCCCTTGACGTCCTCCCCGACGACGATGACAATGACACAACGGACTATGACAAAAACAATGACGACCGCGACGTGAGAAACCCCCCTTCCTCCCCTTACCCGTGGCTGGTTCTGACCAGCATGGGCCCCTCCTCCCCACCCCCCTTAGGCTAGAGTGGTGCATTATGACCTAACGGTTGACGCGTCCTTAATCCAAATAAACCATGACCTAACGGTTGACGTGTCCTTAATCCAAATAAACCATTTTTTTTTCTTTTTCTGGAAGGTGTCGGAGAACACCCCAGTCTCTGGCTGGATCTATCCATCATAGGTCTTTCCACCCTACATCCCTAGGATAGAGAGGCGCATAATAACCTTACGATTGACGCGACCAAAAAACCAATCACCTTGAAAGCCTTGAAATAAAAAATAAAAAAAATACTATATCCTCAATATATTTCCATTTCAATGAAATGTATATTTAAATTCTGTTACAAAAAATATACTTCTCACGTATGAGGATGAAAACTAATTAAATGCTTAAGTAAATACGTTCACGCACACTTGTAAATAACCTAAAAGAAAACTGAAATTTCACGTTTACTTGTTAAAAAGTCAAATCCAAACAGTCTTTTTGAAAACTACTGTTTAATATTAATATGTAAACATATTTTTTACAGGATATCTCCATCAAATTTGTCGTTTCTTTTACACGAAACGTGTTACGAATTATTAAGTGGACTGTGAATAAGCCGATGACCGGTGCGGCGAGGCGAGGTAGGCCATTACCTACATTCACGACCATTAGGTTGAGTTTTTCTCATCCATCATTTCTAACCAACACTGACACTCACATTAGGTATTTAATATTTAGTGAGGTGATTTAATTAAAGTATTTAATACAACATATTTGGATCTCGTCAAACTTAAGTAGTAGACGTGGTTTAGTTTTGCTATTTCTATCAACATAATTTTCTTTTCTTATATATACACTTACAAATAAATATAATCATCAAACACACTATTAACTCATTTCATTAACGTTCAATGGCGGCGCAATATAACCTAACCAGTTGAAGCGCTCAAGTTTCTCACTTCGTCGATCCCCGTCTGAGCCCGGGGTAGAATTGGCTCAGAGCATGGCTCTGCTTATCGTAAAAAGCGATTCAAGAGAAAAAGTCCACCTCGCAAACATTGGCTAGTAAGAGCGGAGTATATTACTCCCCAAAACTAGAGGCGAGCTCTGGCTATCGTCGTCGGGGACCTTGCGCCATTCCCTTGACGAACTCACCGACGACGATGAAAATGACACAACGAACGATGACAAAGACGATGACGACCGCGACGTGAGAAACCCCCCTTCATCCCCTTACCCGTGGCTGGTTCTGACCAGCATGGGCCTCCTCCTCCCCATATCCCCTAGGCTAGAGTGGCGCATTATGACCTGACGGTTGAGCGCCCTCAAATGTAGTATAAAACTAAAAAAACAATATAGCATGGGGAAATCAAACAAAAAACGGCCCCGCCAATGTAACAAAAACATCATTTTAAATGGGTGGCAAGTTATGCATGGTTTTTATACGATAACTTCACAGGCGGCGCAATACCCCCCGTCTGGGCCCGGGGTAAAATTTGGCCCAGAGCATTCCCCTCGGCCATGTAAAAGGCGACAAAGAGGCAGTCGGTGGGGACCCCTCAAAAAAAGATCTTGGGTGATGGGGATCGCAAAGGGGGGCTTCATGCATATTTTTTTCACTTTCCCACACTACATTTACTCTACAATCATATTATTTATTATTTTTTCACTTTTTTTACTCTTCACCATCAATGCGGGCCCCCCTTTTGTTTCAAACGTCTACCCCTTTTTGGTGCGGTGCGACCCGTGCCGGTGGAAAAAGGGGATCCTGGTTTTTGAGGAAAATGTTTTTTCGAGAAACATGAACCAACACGAATTTTGGCCCCCGCTTCTCATAGACGGGGTTTCAAAACACCCCACCTGGGTCAATCGGCTAGGAAAATTTTTGTCCCATTATGTTGAAATTTGGGGCACCCCGGACATAGATTGCGTGGGGTTGTATGTCCAATGTGGAGAGCTAGGGGAAGAAAAGGGGTGGGGAGCCGACCAACGGGTAAAAGATCTTTTGCGTCATGTTTTTGGTCCGGAAACCAAAAAATTTTGGCTTTTTCCTACAACCATCCTGATGAAAAAAAAAAATCTTTAATTTTTTACAAGGCCTTTTGGGGGTAGAACCAACGTGGGCAGTTGAGTTTTTTCGGGAAAATTTTGTGGGTTTGTCCCCTTTTCTACTATGGAAAATCTAACACCCCAATCCCCCCTTTTCCCCACCCCAAAACAAACAATTACCATCAAAAAAAAGCCCTAGGTTTTTATTTGAACCGAAAAAAACACTTGACCTAGGTAAAAAAACTAAAAAACCTAGTCAAAATTCCCCCCCCAAGAATTTTGACAAAAAAAATCCTTAAAAGAGGAACACAACATTTTTTAAAATATCATCAGTTGCAATTGAAAAAGCGATTCAAGGAGTAGCAGGTACTGTAAAATCAGTACAAACTGCGAAAGGGATTGCTTCGGGTTGAGACTGAATGATAAGCGTCTAAAAATATTACTTAAAAACACAAATTTGATACCTATTGAAATCAAAGTTAAGCGCAGAACAACTTAATAATTCTAAGGAATTTTTAGTTGTTCTGATCTAAAATAGGTACCAATGGGGAAATAAAGAGGAAATCTCCAAAAAAGGTGCATTGACTTGTAAGAATAATGCCCCGGTTGATGGAGAAGAATTTCCAACTGGCCAAAAACCTCACCTTCAACACAAAGGGACTCCCTGAAAAGGTGTTAGGGGGGGATACCACATTTTAGATGTCAGAACCTATATCCCAAACCCCATGAGAGCTTCACCTGTCAAAGATTTGGACACACCAAGGTCTGTAAGTTGAACCTATTTGGGGAAATTTGGGGTTTCAAATTCATGGTGAAGTGCAGGGGAAAACACCCAAAACGTGTGCAATTGTAGTGGTCCACTGTTCTTTTCCCCGTGATTGTCCTAGAGGACGGAGAGAAGAAGTTTTGGAGATAATGGCGGTTGACAAACTTAATGTTCATGGGGAAAAGGAAAAAGGTTGGGCAAATTACCAACCATCAAAATCTTCCAGACTTTTGCGAAAGCTGTAACATCAAATAGTAGAGGCAAAATTTCCCCCCCAACAAATCAGGAAACAACACAGAACATTTCCCCCCCAAAACCTATAAACCCCAAGTGAGCGGCTACCAGCCATGTTGAAGACATCACCTTTTTCGGAAAAACGCAAAGCTAAAGGAAACTATGAAGCATTGCTGTGATACAGAAATCACTACAAGATAAATTTAAAAGAACAAGCAAAGAACAACAGGAGCGGGAAAACTCTTACAAGAGTTAATTTTCCCCTGACTCGATCTCAAATTCCGAGGGAAAATTAGGTAAATTTGATCAACAGCAAGACGTCAACAGCAAGTTGTGTTCAAGTTGAAGTAAATTTACCTAAACCCCAAAAAAAGTAAAAAACACAGAAACCATTAGGGGGGTTTTAGTGGGTCCAAATGTAAGAGGTTTTTAAAGGGTTTTCCCAAACCCAAAAAAAAACACCCCACCCACGTCGTCACTTACTGATGACATGTTGGAGGAGTAAGGATGAAAATTTTTTGAATTTTAAAACCCATAAGGTGAAATTTAAAAAAATAACAGCTGTTTTTAAGAACATACAACATCTATAAACTAAATGGCTACACTAATATCGGGAAATTGTGAGGATTCTATGAAAATCTAAAAGAGTACAGCTACTTTTAAAAAAAACACAAACCCCTTTGTTTTTATTATTACAAAAATTTTTTTAAAACCCAAAAGAAAACCCCTACGGTTAAGGGTTTACAATCCCGTAAGGATTATATAGGAGTCGAACGGCCAGGGAGGTGTTGCCTTTTGGGTGCTGACTCTGTTACCCCACTAAAAATTCCATTGAAACTCGCCTTCGGGCCCGTCGCCTTTACAGTTTACATTCCAAATGTAACCACATTAGCTGTTTTTAATTCCCCCACCATTAATCATTAGCAGACCGATAGGGAAAGGGGCATGTCGGATCAATTACATGGACCCGTAAATTTTGGGGGTGTTTTTAAACGCCACCATACTGACGGGGATCAGTAGTTTCTGATCAAGGGGTTGTGTTAGAGATTTTTACAACAAAATGATTTTTCATTGTTAAAACAGGGGCCAGATGACTCATTTCAGGTCACTTTCTGGCCCCATTTTTTCAGCCATAGATTTAGTCAGTGTACACCATTGCTTCGCTGATCTCGAGGAAAATGTGTTTGATGATTTACATGGAAGTGATCTTTTTTCCAATTAGGTGAATGTATTAAACTAAAATAGGCCACACAATCCAGGTCGGGGGATGGGACTTGCGAAAAAGCTGATTGGGAAATTTCCGGGAAAATTTAGTGAGCCCCCCCCGGGACGATGACAATGACCAACGAACGATGCAAAGACGATGACGCCCGCGACGTGAAAACCCCCCCTTTCCTTTCCCTTTCCCCGTGGCTGGTTCTGCCCAGCAGGGCTCCTCCTCCCCCCCCCCCTTAGGCTAGAGTGGTGTTTTATGCCCTAACGGTTGACGCGTCCTTAACCCCCAAAAAAAATATAAAATAATAGTGAAGTCTTTTTGCCAAGGTGGACTTTACTATTCTCGTGCCCCCAACGTGCTTGCCAATAATGTGAGTAAATGTTTGCTTGTGCAGCAATGCCAGTATCCCAGGGATAGGGGTGAACAACGTCGTCGTGCGTCCCCTGGTGGAACAAAGATTGGCTTGGGCCATCAAGGCAAGAAAGCAGTTTTTAAAAAAATTAAAACATTTCCTACTTTTGAAAAATTTAATCTTTTCAAGCACGAGAAAAACAAAAAACGAGAAAATTTATAAAACTATAAGGGCAGTCAGGGCAAGAGTAGATCTTCTATAAATTACAGCACCTTTTCCCACGATGGTGGGAAAAGGATTAAATCAATTATGGACGTCAGGTAAAAAAAACCAACCCCGCTATCAAGGATGGGGGCAATTAGTTACTACCCCAGAGATTGGCTTCAGTACTGGGTACCATTTGCATGGGTAAGCAGTAATGCACGTATGATGCGAATTTCTAGCACACAAGCAGTTTCCAGAAGCTCAAAAAATTTAAATTTTCCCATCTGAAAAGATGAGCCATACAACAGAGCGTTCTCTTTGGGGGAAAACCCGTAGGGTTTTTAAGCTCATTACGTCGCACATCTGGGAGAAGCAAAATGCACAACGACATGTTGGCACCTGACTACCCCTCTTTGGAAGTTTTTATTTTTTTTTAATTTTTGGGTTGTCTGACATTTTTCCCCGATAGGGGGCGTAGTCCCATTTTAATTCCAAATTCTAAAACCCCACAAAAGATAAGCGTTTCCCGACTTCATATGCCCTTTTTCTCTGAAAATTTGTTTTTGAAAATTGTTCGAAAAGATGATCAACAAACGACTAATGTGGATGCTGGAGACACGCGGTTATTGGCGAACGTCCAATGTGGATTTCGTAACGTCGTTGCACCGACCACTTGGCCCCCATTAGAGAGTTTTTTCAAAAAGGGGGGTTTGTTGCAAAAAAACATGTTTTTGGGTTCCCTTTTTGACTTTGAAAAAAGCATACGATAAACAGGAGATAAAATATTTTTCAACAGATTCACGAGGGGGGTTTTCGAGGGCACATGCCAAAATTTTTAAAAATTTTTAAAAAATAGAACTTTCAAAATGCTGTTAACAATTTTTTTCAGATCGTTCCACTGGAAAAGGTTACCACAAGGCTCGGTCTTTTGGGGTCACTGTTTGCTATTGGAATAAACAGTGGGTGGATTTTATCCCAAAAAGCCTAATGTCTGCCCATTTGTAGAGATGGGGAAACCTACAGATCGGAAATTTATAAAAAGCTCAAAGACACGTGCAAATGGAGAACAATAAATGAATGGGGTGAAAGCGGGGGGCACGATTTCTCCCGAAAAACTCAGTGCATTCACTTTTTCCGTCTTAAGGAATCCAAAAATGACCCACAACTATGGGTTTTTCAAAGTAGAACTTATTCAAAACAAATGTCCCTCTTTGGCATGGTGTTTTACAAAAAGCTAAATTTTAAAGACCCCGTTGTTTAGTTTGCAAAAAAAGCATGTGAAAATCAACCCATAAAAATTTCAGTAATAATCGTGGGGTGCAGATAGGATTGCTGTTTAGAATTTTCGGATCTCTAGTTGCTCCAAGATGGACTAGGTGTTTTGTAACTCTTCAGCAAAATAAAAACCTTAAACCTAGACATGTCCCCCATTGTGGTCTTGTATTTCTCTTGTGCATTTCAACAAGCCCGGTAGTCAGTTGTATGCCGAGTAGGTGTGTCCTCCTTAGCAGAACGGAGAAACCCCTTGATGGGTACGTATGTTGAAAATTAAAGCTATGCCTAAACCATCCAGCAAAAGGATTGTTTTTAAAACGACTAGCAGACATTTTATAACAAACCCAAGGCATCTTTCCAAAGGGATTAAGATGTAAACTTTGTTTAAACTTATAGAATTTTATCTGCCAAAAGTTTTTTAATTTTTTATTTACAATAAACCCCCCCTGGTTTTCACCAGAGCCGATTATTTTATTTGATTTTTTCGTTTTTATAAAAACTCTACTTGCGATAGTGTATTCAAAATTTAAATTTAGAAAATTTGCCATGAACATCAAGGTTTACTTTTGGGATTTACAGATGGCTCCAAAATTGACAAAAAGGTTGGAAGTGCCTTTTTTTGTCCACCCTTACTGAAAGGTTTTAGGCTAGCGACGTGTGTTCAGTTTTCATGCAGAGATATTCGCCCTCCGTGAAGCTCTTAAATACATTTTCCCCTTCGTTTTGGAGAATACCTTTGTGTTCAGATAGCTTAAGTTCATTCAAGCTATAAAAAATCATGATTTTAGTATCATTTGTACAAGACATCCAATTTATTTAGAAAAACTAAAACCCCTTTAAAGGGGTATATAATAGAGTTTGTGGTACCTGGGCACGTGGGCATAGGGGAAAGAAAACGCTGACGGGTGCTAAAGGGAAACTTTCCCAAAGACCGGGGGGGGGGGCGTTTTGATTTCAAAACTAGTTCCCCTTCCAGATGTCAAGAGTGGATACCAAAGATTGTTGGATTTTCGAAAGCATCGTGGATGTGTTGCAAAATAACAAATTGCCTAGTTATGCCCCCATTGACTAACAAAATTTTCCACCTAGTCTCGACTCTCACGTAGAGAAAGGTGGTATTTTCTAGAATTTGTATGCCAACACGCCTAAACACGGATATCTCTTAACCAAAAAAATTATTCCCCCAAAGTGACACATGTGATGACCTTTTAACCGTGCATCATATGCTAGCAGAATGTGCCAAAATGATGCATTGCGCACGCAAATTTTTTCTCTCCCCAACATTGAAGAACTTTATCATATGATAAAAGGCGACAAACTTTTTAAATTTTCATCATTGTAATATTAACAAAATTTTAATTTACATCTTACAATTTTTTTTCTTTTCTTTTTTTTCAAAATTACAACATAACTTTTATTTTGCTATATTTCTTTATCATCAATTTTTTTTGTTATTTATACACTTAGAAAAAAATCTAATCATCAAAAATACCTGCATTCACTCTTTCATTTCCTTCATTCACAGGCGGCGCAATATGACCCAACGGTTGAAGCCCCTAGTTTTTTCACGTCGCGGCGACCTAACCGGTTGAAGCGCCCTAGTTTCTCACGTCGTCGTCGTCGTTATCCAAATAAACCAAAAACGACCGCACAGTGAGAAACCCCCCTTTAATTCCTCCCCCTATACCCGTGGCTGGTTCTGACAAGTATGGGCCCCTTGTCTCTCCCAATCATATTAAGAACTTCTATCATATGATAACGGCGACCCCTTTTTTTAAATTTTTATCCTAGTAAAACATTTAACAAAATTTAATTCACATCATACATTTTTTTTTTTTTTTCTTCCCCTTCACATACATAACTTTTTTTTTGCTATTACTTTTATATCATCAATTTTTTTTTGTTATTTAACACTTAGAAAACAATCAAAACATCAAACTACCTGCATTAACTCAAAATTTAAATTTCATTTACAGGCGGCGCAATAGACCAAGCTTGAAGCGCCCTAGTTCCTCACGGTGTCTTTGACTTCTTGTTGAGATTTCTACCCCCATCACCTAGGCTAGAGGGCTCATTTTTACCTAACGTTGACGTGCCCTTACCCAAAAAACTTTTTTTAAATATATTTGTGGTAATCCCCTCCCTTGAGACCATAAAAAATATATATAAACCAAAATCCGAATAATCCAACACGCAATGATTTTCAGGTAAGTAAAAAGGATAGTAATGTCACCCCTGCATTTATTCCCGTTTTATACACTTTTGTACGTGCCATCCATGTTTTACCCTCCTCGGTAAATGTTTTTAATAAATACGGTTATTTCGGTTACAGATCCATGGAAAATTTCACCCAAGGGGAGGCCCCATAACTACTGGAAACAGCTCGTTACTTCCAAAGACGAGGAAAAGAAAATGTAGGCCACTTACGATCCTCAAATCCACTTACCCCCAGTCTAAAACTTTTTTAGCGGTAGACCTTTAAATTCATAAGTCAGCCTCATTAAACGAATACTTAGGAGACATTTTTTGTAACGCAGGCCTCCGTACAGAGTGAAATTTGCTTATTTTTTGAAGTGAAAAAATTGTGACCCGAAATTTTTTGCAAGTTTGGCATAAGAAGGATGAACATGCAATTATACGGTGTTTAGGGCTCGGCGTGTCGAGAAAGCTACTGTCTGCAGTTTTTATTATGATAATATTACACTTTTTAATTTATGCACCCTTTTTGTTTAAAGTTTAGCTCCCATGTATATTATAGTGTTGTTCCAATGTTTTTATTATTATTTATGAACAATTAAGTGCATGGGCGCATTACATTGAAAGGAAAAAAATGTTACATCTCAATAAAAAATGAAATGCTACTGGATTAAATGAGGATACTTGTGGATAAGAAGAGAAAGTTTTTAGTGTGCATGTAAATTACTGTTTTTACTTTTATTTATCCGTTTTTTTTAAAATACTTGAGCAAGATAAAAAGACTCTGTTATCGTGCTTAGAGAGTCCTCCACCCACCCGTGCCTGGTTTGCCAGAATGGGGTTTTTCCCCCCCATACCCTAGGGTGAGTGGGAATTGTGTTAAAGGGTTTACGCACCTTAATTTATTAAAAAAAAATTTGGTTTATTTTTTTTTTTTTAAAAAACAAAACAAATCCAATAAACCCAAAAAAAATTTAAAAATAAAAAACAAATTCACTTTTTCCCATTAACCACACCTTTTATTTATATATATTTTTAATTTTAAAAACAATATAAGAAAACATTCAATTCAATACAATAAACAACAATCACATGCAGCAAAATAAAATAACCCCCCCCGGGTTTAAAACGCCCTAGTTTTCACGTCGTCGTCGGGGAAAGGGCCCAGGGAAGCTTCTCACGTCGTCGCCCTCCCTATCTCGTATTCGCTCCTCTCGCCTCTCTTGCTACTAACTTATTTACCCTTACTGTGTTTACAGATCGTGTGCGAGATAATTGACCCCCTCTCCCCAAAAGGGGCCAGCGACCAATAACCCGACCATTTAATTACTTATAACCTCCCAATGTATAGAGATAATTTCTGAGATTGTTTTGAGTTACGAATTATATCAATGAGAAGAGTTGCGTGGTCGAACGACGATGGAAATAATTATACGATTTTTTCAGGAGATTGGTCGAATGATTTCCCCCCCTGTATCCTGCTATCGGGCCCCCGCTCCTCAATATTGAAAAATTTTGTAGTCTCAAATGGGGTTTGGGGTAGAATTTGACCCCCGAGCATGGGTTTTTTTAATGTAAAAGGGGATTTAAGATGGGCCCGGGGGAGAATGGCCCCCGAGCATGGCTCTGCTTTAATCGTAAAAGGCGATTCAAGAGAAAAAATCCACCTATGCAAACATCAGCTAGTAAGAAGGGTAGTATATTACTCCCGAGACGAGAGGCGAGCTCTGGCAATCGTCGCGGGGGGCCCTTCCCCCCTTTCCCCTTTACGACCCCCCCGGGGACGATGACAAAGGGCAATGAACAAAAGAACGATGAAAAAAGACGATGACGCCGCGACGTGAGAAATCCCCCCCCTCCCCTTACCCCGGGTGGTTTTGACCAGCAGGGGGTCCTCTCCCCCCCCCCTTAGGAGAGTGGGGCTTTTTGACCTAACGGGTTTACGCGTCCCTTTAACCAAATAAAAAATAAAAAAAAAATATCAATCATTTGCTAGTAAGAGGGGAGAATATTACTTCCTGAAACTAGAGGCGAGCACATGCAATCGTCATCGGGGACACTTCCCCTTTCCCTTGACGACCTCCCCAACGACGAAAAAAACGAAATTAGACCCCCCTTTCCTCTCCCTGCCCCTGGCTGGTTCAGACCAGCATGCAGTGGCGCAACTTCGTTTGATGAGTCTGCATCCAAAATTTCTATGCGGGCCCCCCTAACAGATACACACATATTGAGGCTCAGAGTTGAATTCAGGCTTTTCATCACGGTGGGGGGGGGGGGGGAGGAAGTCATGTTCTATCCCGGAGGTAAAATACAGGGACCAAGTACGGGGTGCTTGGGGGGCTTCGCCTCCCAACAGTAGCGCCACAGACGAAAATTCTGAAAATCAGGTTTTTATAGTGCGTTTGGTGCGTTTTAGAAAAACGGTGTGGGCAGAATGCAATACCAAAATAATGTAGTGTTAGTCTGTTGTTAAAGTAAACTAGCAAACGGTCCTGGGCCCTGTGGGCGCCTCACTTCCGGCACTCCCCCGTCTGGGCCCGGGGTAGAATTGGCCCAGAGCATGGCTCTGCTAATCGTAAAAGGCGATTCAAGAGAAAAAGTCCACCTCGCTAACATCAGCTAGAAGAGCAGAGTATCTTACTCCCCGAAACTAGAGGCGAGCTCTGGCAATCGTCGTCGGGGACCTTGCCCCCTTCCCTTGACGACCCCCTGGCGACGATGACAATGACACAACGAACGATGACAAAGACGATGACGACCGCGACGTGAGAAACCCCCCTTCCTCCCCTTACCCGTGGCTGGTTCTGACCAGCATGGGCCCCTCCTCCCCACCCCCCTTAGGCTAGAGTGGTGCATTATGACCTAACGGTTGACGCGTCCTTAATCCAAATAAACCAAACAATAGCGGTCCACGAAGCCAAGCGTAGCCCCGTCTAAGACATAGGATTTCAAGAACAGAGCGCAACAATCCTACCAATGCCATTAGTTCCAACCAAAGCTCTTTTTTTACACTAACTTTTTTATGCAACGCGATTTCGTCAGTATTTTACAACATCGACTAATCGCCTTTAATGGTCGCAGATTCCGCCCGAAACGAGCCATTCCATCAAAACTAAAAAAAGTCTTACTACCGTTCCGTTCTTAGTGCCAAACTTTGTGTTATTTTCTTTGTACCGGAATAAAAATAACCTTTTGAAATCCTATCTACGCCTTTGCTAGAATTCGGGCCAGAGCATTGCTCTGCAAATCGTATAGGCCATCTCACAAATATCAGCTAGCATTTTACTTCACGAAACCAGAGGCGAGCTCTGGCGACGTGATTAACTTCCTTCCCGGCTCGTCTGGGCCCGGGGTAGATTTGGCCCAAAGCATGGCTCTGCTAATCGTAAAAGGCGATTCAAGAGAAGAAGTCCACCTTGCAAACATCAGCTAGTAGCTAATAAGAGGGGAGTATATTATTCCCCAAAACTAGAGGCGAGCACTGGCAATCGTCGTCGGGGACCTTGCCCCCTTCCCTTGACGACTCCCCGGCGACGATGACAATGACACAACGAACGATGACAAAGACGATGACGACCGCGACATGAGAAACCCCCATTCCTCCCCTTACCCGTGTCCCCGTCTGGGCCCGGGGTAGAATTGGCCCAGAGCATGGCTCTGCTAATCGTAAAAGGCGATTCAAGAGAAAAAGTCCACCTCGCAAACATCAGCTAGAAACAGCAGAGTATGTTACTCCCCGAAACTAGAGGCGTGCTCTGGCAATCTTCGTCGGGTACCTTGCCCCCTTCCTTTGACGACCCCTTGACGACGATGACGACAATGACACTACGATCGATGAGAAGACAATGACGACCGCGACGTGAGAACCCCCTTTCCCTGTGGCTTGTTCTGACCTGTATGGGCTCCCCCCCCCCCCCCTTGGTTAAAGTGTTGCATTATGACCTAACGGTTGACGCGCCATTAATTTAAATGAATCAAAATGCTCATCTTACCCATACAAGGATCTTCAATCATATCATTAACAATAGCGACAAACTTTTTTAAATACCTCGTTAAAGCAATTGCTATTCACTTTGTAAAACATTATACTTTGTACTATTTCACATCGCAGCTCTTTTTCTTTAACATAAACTTAAAAACTATTTTAATTTGAAAAAATACTATTTATTGACATTATATCTCAAGCGGCGCAAAATTACCCACCCGGTTGAAGCCCTAGTTTCTCACGTCGTCGATAGGTTTTCGATATCCCAGAAATTGGTCAAGAGCATTGCTCTGCTAATCGTACAAGGCGAACTTAATGCAAGCTCTGGTGGCGACCTTTTCCCCTTCCGTTGAAGACCTCCTCCTCCTCCTCCTCGACGACGATGACGACGACGTTCAAGATAACACGAACGATGACAAAGACGATGACGACCACGACGTGTGAAAACCCCTGTTTCTTCCCTGGTTCTGACCATCGTCTCCCGACATCCGGCACCCTAGGCTACAGTGGCTCATTATGACCTAACGGTTGACAATCCTTTTATTTAAATAATCTTTAAAAATAAACACAAACATTTGGGGATTGACCCCAAGTGTTAACATTTGTTATTTACATGTATTTTATACCCGTGAGATTTTCACTATTTAATGACTGAATTCGATCCTACACGTGAGTCTATAAGGTATTCAATTTCAAATACTCGTATTCAATTATACAAGTTTTAAAAACCGACAAGTTCAGATTTATAATTCCCGCGAACTGTCACCGAATCTAACTTGTTCTCTATACATTGATCTATGATATTCACCGCGCTCTAGTTTACTGGCAACTTTATATCTTGATGTTTTTTTATACTTCGAATCCAACTATTAAAATAAATCAGATCGTTTCTGTGATGAACGGTTTCTCAAAACCTAAGATACCAATTAAATTCCACCGTTCGCTCTTAAATGTTAAGATAATCCTAGACCCAAAATAATCAATCTTCGTTCTAAGAAGATTCCATCTTATGATGGGTGATCAACAAATGTCAGGATATTAGGTGTATTTTAACACCTGATTTCGCGGATTTGGCAGGTGACCTAAATAGTTATTCAAGGAATGTGTAGCAGTTGCTTTATCTTGAGACGGTGTTGTCGATTGCCCCATGAACTTTTGCTCGAAGGTATAATGGCACTGAAAGCAAACAGAAAAGCAAGATGTTTGCTTGGTTTTTGATCGATTCCAAGAAGGCCTTTATACCAATATTATAAGCCTTGTGCTCGCAATTTGATCTCCCCCTATATATAAAGAAGTGCTTCATATGATAATGGTTCCAAAGACAACAACAAACACGTGACGTGAAAATGACGACCGCGACGTGAGAACCCCCCTTCCTCCCCTTACCCGTGGCTGGTTCTGACCAGCATGGGCCCCCCCCCCCCTTTAGGCTAGAGTGGTGCATTATGACCTAACGGTTGACGCGTCCTTAATCCAAATAAACAAAAATAATCCAAATTAACCAAACAAACATCAAACACAACAAACTCATTTCATTAACTTACAATATCACAGGCGGTGCAATATGATCCTTACCGGTTGAAGCGCCCTAGGCTCTCACGTCGTCGTTTTACTTCATCCTTGTTTGGGCCCGGGGTAGAATTTGGCCCAGAGCATGGCTCTGCTTATCGTACTAGGCGATTCAAGAGAAAAATCCACCTCGCAAACATCAGCTAGTAACAGGGGCGGATTGGGGAAAGAACCGGCCCGGGCAATCTGTTGTGAGCGGCCCAAAATTATGAACGGAAAACCGCGGGGTCTGGGGCGAGAGGCCCAGCCGCCGGAGGCCTTTTCGCCAAAGGCGAATTTTTTTTTGGACATATTATTAGTTAGTTCCCGATTTCTAGGCTCACAAAAGACATTCTGAGGGCCTTATCCCCCCCCTCCCTACGTAAACCATGCCACTGCACTCACTGCATACCTTCAGGCACCCATTCGCGTCCTATCCTATCCTATTTTAGCGTGGTGCCTTTATATCCCGAAATTTTTGTTACAATCAAAAAGCGTGGATTTTGTGAGTTTTTAATGTAAAGACGGATGTTTGTAAAAATGCTTAGCTCATGGCTTGAGAGCGTGCGCCGATAACCTAAATAGGGTTGTCCTAAGTAAGTAGTATAGTCGACTAACATTTAATAACTTATTACAACAAGTATTGTTTCAACATATCTGAATATCCTTTCTGCATTGTTTTGACTAGAAGACACAGGTAGTATAACAGGATTAAGTCAATTTAATATAATCGTTAGACTTGATGTTTTATAACTTAATAAAATATATAAATACATTAATAGCCTACACTTATACGCACACAAATGTCTTTATACAAATTATTATAAGGTTAACGATGTAACAATTAAATTTTTAAGATAAGTGTATAGAGGGAAAAGTTAATTTTAAACAGAGAAAAGTAGCAAACAATAGTAACGGATGTTTAAAAAAAGTGTACGCACCTTTGCTCCTATTCACAGCAGTAGTTGATTACGCAGCAATGCACTTCTCTCTACAACTTTGTTGATAATTTTTATCTTTAACAAAAGGTCCTTCTGTGTTGACATTAACATGAATGTTTCTAAATGTTCCTGAGTAAGTGTAGGCCTACTTCTGAGACACACATAGACTTTAAAGGGGTATTTAACCGATAAACTCAAAAAATATATTTCATTCAGGCTAACTAGTAATGAATTAAGCAATCAACAGAAAAATTATTGGGGCCACCATGACCTCCCAAAAAATTGTCAAACATAACATTTTTCGAGCTAGGTCCCATCGGCAAAAATTTCCCATAAGAAATAACATGGGGACGATCTTTATGCCCCGTGACCTTGAAGGATTTTGATCCAAAAACATATTGGCGATTATTGACGTACTCTACAGCCTTTTCTGTAAATTCTCTATATTGACGTACTCTACAGCCTTTTCTGTAAATTCTCTATATTTTGTGTTGTAATTTGGGCAAGTAGTTCGGTCAAAATATGCCGATTACCAAGATGGGGTGTGATTTTGGAATGCATATTTTTGCGTGTTTGAGGGTATATTTGATCACAGTTTCAAGACACGATATAAAAAATGTGCAATTTAGATTGGTACTATGCTCTAGTATCTATGTGGACCAAAAAAGAAGCAGGTTAAAGCCGATTTTGGAAATTTCCCAAAGCACCAATTTTTGCAAATTTCTGTATCATAAAATGGAAAAATTGGTGTTAATTAAATCACAGCTACAAGATATTATTTTTTAAACAGTCATTTTAGTGTAGTATTGTGCTATAGATCATGTGGTAAAAAATTTTTTTTTTTTGAGTTAATAGCCCCTTTAAACAAGGGCGATGTCTGACAGTTGCGCCAATAAACATGACAGCTTGGGCAGAAAAGACCTTAGACTTAATCCTACGATCCTACTGTGGTCGCACGTATCATGTAGTCATCTGCAAATTTCAATAGGGTAAAGGATGAATGTAGAATGAGTGACGCCCCGCCTACATTTGTTTGTTCCGTGGAAGTGTTTGTCAAGTTTGGTAAACACTTAATTTACCCCTAATATCTTTAAACTACTGTATTCAACATTTAGGTCAAGCTTTAAAAATTACCGATACGACGCCGCCTTTATAGGCCTACTGAGACTAAGCATTTCGGCCGACCGGCCCTACCAACAGACCGGCCCATCGGGCATTCGCCCGGTTGCCCGGCGGCCCAATCCGCCCCTGGCTAGTAAGTCTGGAGTATATTACTCCCCGAAACTAGAGGCGAGCTCTGGGAATCGTCGGGGACATCTCCCCCTCTTCACTCCCCCTTTCCCTTTACTACCTCCATGACGACGATGATAAAGACGATGACGACCGCGACGTGAGAGACCCCTCCTTCCTCCCCTTACCCGTGGCTGGTTCTGACCAGCATGCCCCCCCCTAGGCTAGAGTGGTGCATTATGACCTAACGGTTGACGCGTCCTTAATCCAAATATACAAAAATGCAGTTGGCATGATAGGGATGTGAAAACTTCTTCGAATTTGGCAAGTATAATTGAGCATTTTTAAATTTGGACAAAAAATTTACAGCAAGTTTACAACCCTATTTTAAAGAATATGTATTTTCTTCAAAAAATATATAACGTTGTTTCCTTGTCTTGTCTACAACATTAGTTTTTTTTATTAAGTATTTTACTTCATTAAAAAAACTTTCACGACCCAATAATAATTACACATGTATGTCCATAGATTTTAAAATATAAATTCAAACAGACCAGACCGAACCGCGAAACTCGCGAAGGAATTTGGAATTTTGAATTAAACTGGCATGACAAACTGGAGAAAGTCAAATTTTGGAGTACAACCTATTCGTTATAACACAATACTCCTGATTCAAATTCCTCGTTTTTTCAATACTCGTATCTCCTGTTGGCTAACCAAGTTACGCGCTCGCTCGTATTATGTAAGAAGTGTGGACAGAGACAGCATAGTCGGTATTAATTGGATCAGTTTTAGTAGCAAGACGTAAAAAACTACTCAACCTAAAATCGTGCTGCGAAAATATATTAACATGAGAAGTATATACATTATGAGATTAGGAATTTGAACGATTTTGTCGTATTAAAAACTGCAACTGAAAAACGAGATCTATACAAATTAGAAAATGATTAGCAGGGAAAGAAATGTGTGTGTAAATGATATTCGGCAAAAACAGAATGACAAATTATAATGTGCTTTGTTGAGAAGTAGAAGAAATTTTATTGATAGATTGTAAAAAATCATCAAATTTAATTCATACGACATCGTTTGGTAAGCTAGAATAACTCCAGAAATAACATTTCCCCTATAACGTACCAGTCCAGGGACACTCATTCCCCGTTCTGGTGACTGTAGCCTAAAAGGCAAAAAATGTGTGTGGACATCATATTATGAAGAACTTCTGCCATATCCTTACCCGTAGCTGAACGTAGCACTAACGATACCAGTAAAAAATTTTGCGATTTTCGAATGTGGCACTGCCAACTTAATGGACGTCCGTAACGGGTTCTAATCAGCATGGGCCTTCCTCTCCATATCCCCTAGGCTAGAGTGGGTGGTGTATTATGACCTAACGGTTGACGCGTCCTAAATCCAAATAAACCAAAACAATGGCAAGCCCTACAATTTTGCTAATTTTTTCTTTCGAAGTGATATTTTGTTTAACCAAATTGAATTCTCACATAAAATATATGTAATTTTTAATATCATTTTGCTAAATTTGTATCACGATATTATCTTAAGCATTTTCTTTTCTTTGAATAACTTAAAAACATATAAACAACACAAATTACTTACAATAACCCAGGCGACGTAATATCACCTATACCTGGTTGAAGCGCCCTTATTTCTCACGTCGTATCAGTGACCAGTTTATCTGTATACGTACGTGTGGTGAATGCGTGCGCGAGTGCTAAATCGTATGAAGAACATCTATGATAACGGCGACAAACTTTATAACTTCTCATTCCCCGAAACTATAGGCGAGCTCTGGCAATCGTCGTTTGTAACACCTCCCCTTTCCCTTGACGACTCCCCGACGACGATGACAATGACACAACGAACAATGACCCAGACGATGACGACCGCGACGTGACAGACTCATCTTTACTCCCCCTATACCCGTGGCTGGTTTTGACCAGCATGGCCCTTTCTCCCCATGTCCCATAGACTAGAGTGGTGAGCAACGGTTGACGCGTCCTTAATCCAAATAAACTTTAAAACAAATTTAACTAACAAAAATAATTTAATGGAAAGGATAGGAAGGTAGAACATGTTCGACGCAAACCATTTATAGATTAATTTCTTAATATAAATACAATCAATAATATCTATTTCATTAAAAGTTTATCTTTTCCTACCACAAACTTCCACGCCTTCTGAATTATATAAATTATAACCGTAGACAATATATTATCCAGGAATAAAGAGCAATGCATCATTATCATTGAATGGGTCACAAAATCGTTGACAATATGTTGCGATAGCCTAATAAGCCTTGTGGAGAGGATAACATATCCACCAGTCTACTTACAAAATATCTTAAGCCGCTATTCACGGTTGACTACAATAACATCGAAAACACTTCTTGGGTAATTTAGTACGTTTTTTGTACCGCTTTCTATAGTTCGGCATCTTTGCAATATTATGGTAAATCATTGGAGATGTCAAAATTAAAAATAGGTGTTTGATATATTTTTATGTTGAAAGTATTTAGTAATTTTCACACAAACGATTCGTTGGATCTGAAGAAAAGATATGTTTTGAATAGCGGAATTTTGTATAAGCTCTCTAAATTCGAGATGGTATTTATAAAATACTAAGCCGGTGGAGTGACCGGGCTTAGCGATTGCCGGCAGTGTAGGCTATTTAGCCGCGGATCTCGCATATGATTAAGTTCAAGAAGCCTACTTTTGATGGTGATAAGCACGATCCGTTGTAAATTAAGTAATGCTTTGTCAATTAGCTTTTCTATATGAAGATGATTGACTTTAAATTGACGCTGTAAACGCAAAATAATCAAATAATAATTCAGCTACCCGTTCTACCATCTGGGCCTGAGGTAGAATTAACCCAAGGAGTACAGCTCTGCTAATCGTACAAGGCGTTGAAATAGACTTCAGTTTATTTCGCAAACATCAGCTGGTAGGTAGAGAATATTACTCCCCGAAACTAGAGGCGAGCACTGGCGGTCATCGTCGGTGAGCTCTCCTCCATTCCATGACGAACTTCCAGACGACGACGACCATGAGAACACGAACTATGACAAAGACGATTACGACCACGACGTGAGAACCCCCCCCCCCCCATTCCTCCTCTTACCCATGGCTGGTTCTGACCAGCATGGGACCTTCCTCTCCATAACCCCTATAGGCTAGAGTGGCTCATGACCTAACGGTTGACGCGCCCTTATACCAAATAAACTTATAAATCAAACAAGAATATATTCAATAAATTGCAATTTATACTGTTACTATGTCAGTACAGGCCTATCTCTATTGTGTAGATCAAATAAACGGATCAAAGGGAAACTAAATAATACGGTAAACTTGTTTATCAACGTTGAAATTCTTCATGCAAAGGGCACACAACGTGAAAATATATCAAACATCAATCATTGAAAATGCCAATGTATTTAGAACGATCTCTAATTCCCAAAGGCTTATTTTGTATCTCCAAGCGTTCCTCCATGTTTTTTTTAAAAAAACAAGATAAATAGTTGTTTGGTTTTTTGTATGTATCTAAGCTCTTTAAAATCAGATAGTCGATATGTCGAAATACCGAGGTGGCATTCCTTTGTACTCGGACTCAACCCTGGTCTAATGGAGCTAATTAGTCGAGAAAGGCAATTAACTATTGATAGTTGTCGAGTAACTGGAGCTAACCTAAGACAAACTCTACTCAACTACTGAACACTAGTATGTTGAACTGACCTGGTTTTCACTTTCGTCGCCGATGAAAAACACTAGATTCAATTACGATTTGACGATTCTAAATCAGTCAAAGGTGACCTTAATATCCTTGTTTTTCAATTTAAATTGGCAAGGACGTTTCAATGTTGCACTAAAAATGTAGGTTCTTTTTTGACTTGTTTCTTACGTAGAAGAAGGCAAACCTATTCCTAAACTATAGGCCTTCTTTTTTATAATTTAAGATACGAATTTAATATAGTTTAAAACTTCCTACACACATAAAACATTAATTAATTCACATAAAAATACTGAATTGTTACTATTGTTATTACTATCGTCAGAGTCATTTTCTTTTCTTCTATGAACTTAAAAACAATGTTAATTACAAAAAATAAAATTTATTGACTTATTATATCCCGAGCAGCCCAAAATTAACCACCCGGTTCAAGCACCGTAGTTTCTCACGTCGTCGATAGATTTTCGATATCCCAGAAGAAATAGGTCCAGGACATGGCTCTGCTAATCGTACGAGGCGATTCAAGAGAAAAAGTCCACCTCGCAAACAACAGCTAGTATGAAGGGTAGTATTTTACTCCCCGAAAATAGAGGCGAGCTCTGGCAATCGTCATCGGGGACCTTGCCCCCTTCCCTTGACGACCCTTCGACGACGATGACGACAATGACACCACGAACGATGACGAAGACAATGACGACCGCGACGTGAGAACCCCCCTTACCCGTGGAAGGTTCTGATCAGCATGGGCTCCTCCCCCCCCCCCCTCCACCCTAGGTTAGAGTGTTGCATTATGACCTAACGGTTGACGCGTCCTTAATCCAAATAAACCAAAAAATCATTCTAATACGTAACTTTCGTTTTGATATTTCTGTCCCACACCATCAACATTTTATTTTGTTATTTATACACTTAGAAAACAATAAACCAGTAATCATCAAACACTCCATTAACTCATCTCAGCAACTTTCATTATCACAGGCGGCGCAATATGACCTAACCGGTTGAAGCGCCCTAGTTTCTCACGTCGTCGTCTGAGTCCTCTTAAATTTTATAAATTAATGTAAGACAAAAGCTGAATAAATATTTGCAGATTCGTATCCAAATTTATTAATTCCTTGAAAAACGTTCAGGTTTTGTAACTTTTAGTATCTATGATTGTAAACATCCAAAAGGAACTCACGTGAAGTCAGGACCTCTCTTGTTTTATATTTTTTTTTCTTGTTTGGTGTCGGGACCGGCTATCCTGACAGATGGATTTCCGAAGTTGGCGATTCAAGAGAAAAAGTCCACCTCGCAAACAACAGCTATAGTAACAGAGGAGTATATTTCTCCCCGAAACTAGAGGCGAGCTCTGGCAATCGTCGTCGGGGACACCTCCCCCTGCCCTTGATGACCTCCCCGACGAGGATGACAATGCCACAACGAACGATGACAAAGACGATGACGACCGCGACGTGAGAAACCCCCCTTCCTCCCCTTACCCGTGGCTGGTTCTGACCAGCATGGGCCGCTCCTCCCCATATCCCCTAGGCTAGAGTGGCGCATTATGACCTTACTGTTGACTTTTCCGAATCCAAATAAAAAACATCCATACGTGCGAAGCCCAGAGTGGATATTAATACAGATGGCCACCCATGTATCACTCTTGGAACCGAACTGAAACTACTCAGCACGCTTTACTTAGAAAACTTAGCGACTTAATCTTGGTAAATTGCCCCTGGCGGCGTCTCTTAAACCGTGACTGCTTAACGACCTTTCCAAAAACATTTCACCCATGTTTTCCCTCATTATTTGGTCGATTTAGAAGAAAAGAAAATTTTGAGTTAATATTGTGTTATAGGTGATTTTTCTAAGTTTAATTTTGTGGCTCCAAATAAATAATTTTTGTTATAATTACTGTTTATTTTCATGGTCAACGTATTTCTAAGGCTGCCTGTAGGTATAGGAATCTTCATTAAAAGGATGATTATTTTGTATTGTTTCTTTTTTTAATGTAATTGTACAGTGGGACATACTGCATAGAGCCCGCGAGCAATATTAATTATCTGCACACCCGCATGTTAGAATTATCTCGCAACTGTGCTAGGAATGCATGCAGAAAAAAAATAAAACGGTCATTTTTAATTCAGGCTAGGCTTGATTGCACGTTCAAACGTGTAATCATGCTACACTGTCAATCGCTGATATTTATTAACCTTTGACAATTAAATATACCTCTGCATATATTAACAAGATGGATGGAATATGATTTTATTTTAATTATGTATAATTGATTGACAGTTATTCTTTGGTAAAGTAAGAAATCAGATGAAGATGAAAATAACCATGTTATCTATCGGAAAGAATACCACAGCCACAGTGAAGATCCCCAGTGAATGTCTACATCTCAAAATGTCCAAATCTCAAATTAATGGAATTTGTACTTTATGAAGCTAATTTCTTTATTTTGTTGTCTAATGGGTTTGCAATATTTTTTTCAGGAAAACCTCAATGTGGAGCTGATCACAAATTTCAACTTAGCAACACTCAGATAGAATTGCCCATATTGTGGTACAGTATACCGTAAAAAATAAACAGCTAAGTCAAGCGATTTTGAATGCCCCATTTGATTTGTAATCAGCGCTGTTAGTTTAACAATGCTTAATTTTATATTAATTTAATTCTATATATATATTAAGATATAATTAATAACACATTTTTTCTATTCTGGGCCCGGGGTAGAATTGGCCCAGAGCATGGCTCTGCTAATCGTAAAAGGCGATTCAAGAGAAAAAGTCTACCTCGCAAACATCAGCTAGTAAGAGCGGAGTATCTTACTCCCCAAACTAGAGGCGAGCTCTGGCAATCGTCGTCGGGGACATTGCCCTCTTCCCTTGACGACCCCCCGGCGACGATGACAATGACACAACGAACGATGACAAAGACGATGACGACCGCGACGTGAAAAACCCCCCTTCCTCCCCTTACCCGTGGCTGGTTCTGACCAGCATGGCCCCTCCTCCCCTCCCCCCCCTTAGGCTAGTGTGGTGCATTATGACCTAACGGTTGGCGCGTCCTTAATCCAAATAAACCAAATCATTTTTCAATTAAATTAATAATTCTTATTTTGCTATTACTAGAATATCATCCATATAATTTTAAGAAAATAATATTTTTATCAAACACACCTTACAATATATCAGTCGGTGCAATATGAACTAACCGGTTGAAGCGCCCTTGTTTCTCATGTAGTTGTTGAATTCAGTTTTTTGTTGATGGTTATGTGAGGTTAAAATTTAAAATTTAAAATTTCATTAATGTATAATATATATTATACAATTTACGAATGTTTTACTTCTGTGATTCCTCCCCTTACCCGTGGCTGGTTCTGACCAGCATGGGTCCCTCTCCCCCCACCCCCTCTACGCTAGAGTGGTGCATTATGACCTAACGGTTGACGCGTCCTTAATCCAAATAAACCAAAAAAAAAATCACCTTTCCTCCCCTATATTCGTGGCTGGTTCCTATCACCTTGGGCCCCTCCTCCCCATATTTCCTAGGCTCGAGTGGTGCATTATGACCTAACGGTTGACGCGCCCTTAATCCAAATAAACCAAAACCCTAAATTAGGACAAATCCCAAGTATCACGTGCACAATGCTCTGGCAACCTGACAAAGTTTTCAATTGAGACGTGTCCAAGATGATCAGTGAGTTGACCGTTGTAAAACACTTCGACACAAGTTTGTTCCTCGTATCATCTGAAATAAACTAGACCTGCACGTGCAAGTAAATACGAGCATGTAAAACAAGATGGCCAGCCTTGATCTGCACGGCTCGTTTAAGATCAGGTGAGCTGAGTTTGTTAAATGCAAATGCAGTCAACACATATTATGCATTTTAACCAGAGAGAGGTCAATCAATTGAGCTAATAACTTGGGACCGGCTATAGGTGTACAGGGGTGTGGAAGATAAGTCAGCTTCAATCTGTCTCCCCCTTTCCACCCTTTCGCCCCCCTCCAAAACCTTCCATACGGAGGCGAAATATTTGCCGTCCTTCTCGTTATTTGCCATCCGTGAAGCTCTTAAATACATTCTACGTTGTCGTTTTGGAGAATACCTTTTGTGTTCAGATATAGCTTAAGTTCACTTCAAGCTATAAAACTCATGTATTCTAGTCATCATTTGGTACAAGACATCCAATTCTATTTAGAAAAACTAACCTCTAAAATATATATAATAGAGTTTTGCTGGATACCTGGACACGTGGGCATAGAGGGAAATGAACACGCTGATCGGGCTGCTAAGGAAGCTTCCCAGCGTCGCGACGTTGATTTCAATCTAGTTCGCGTTCCAGATGTCAAGAGTGGATACAAACAAAGATTGTTGGATTTGCGACAAGCATCTTGGGATGTGTTGCAAAGTAACACATTGCGTAGTGTGATGCCCACATTGACTAACAAAATTCGTCCACCTACGTCTCGACTCTCACGAAGAGGGGTGGTATTGTCTAGAATTCGTATAGGCCATACACGCCTAACACACGGATATCTCTTAACAAGAGAAAGGTTATTCCCATATGTGACACATGTGATGTACCTTTAACCGCGCATCATATGATGCCTTGTGCACACAATTTGATCTCTCCCAATCATATGAAGAACTTGTATCATGTGATAATGGCGACAAACTTTCTAAATTTCTCATCCATAGTAATCTATTTAACAAAATTTAATTCACATCTTACACATTTCTTTCTTTTCTTTATTTTCATTTACATACATTACTTTTATTTTGCTATTACTTTCTTCATCATCAATTTATTTTGTTATTTATACACTTAGAAAACAATCTAATCATCAAACATACCTTCATTAACTCTTCTCATTTACTTTCATTCACAGGCGGCGCAATATGACCTAACCGGTTGAAGCGCCCTAGTTTCTCACGTCGTCGTAGTGCACTGGTTATACGGCAATGGTTTTAATAAGGGCTTTGGTTTTTGCTTGAGTTTGCCCACCATGCACAGCCGTCTACGTACAGACGACGGTGGTTTGATTATTGGAAAATAATTAAAATAATTGTTTTTTGTCGAATGTAGTCGACGCCATGTTTGTACTGGAAGAAGAAATAATTTTAAGGTGTTAATCTTCCACCTTATTCAAAGTTTACTTGGGAATTTGACTGTAGTAAGTGTATACAATGGTTCAACTAATTGGATGAGCGAAGCGAAGACTTCAATTTCACCGACCCCGTCTGGGCCCGGGGTAGAATTGGCCCAGAGCATGGCTCTGCTAATCGTAAAAGGCGATTCAAGAGAAAAAGTCCACCTCGCAAACATCAGCTAGTAAGCGGGGAGTATATTACTCCCCGAACCTAGAGGCGAGCTCTAGCAATCGTCGTCGGGGACCTTGCCCCCTTCCCTTGACGACCCCCCGGCGACGATGACAATGACACGACGAACGATGACGAAGACAATGACGACCGCGACGTGAGAAACCCCCCTTCCTCCCCTTACCCGTGGCTGGTTCTGACCAGCATGGGCCCCTCCTCCCCCCCCCCCTTAGGCTAGAGTGGTGCATTATGACCTAACGGTTGACGCGTCCTTAATACAAATAAACCCCAAAAAATTTAGCACGGGTGTTTTTTTTTTTTTTTTTCTGTTTGTTCGCTCTCTACCGGGCAAACGGCATATGCGATCTTGATTAAATTTGACACGACCTTCGTTTTCTCTGAACTTAGACTTGCCACGTTTTTGGGTACAATCGAAGAAATATTTCTCATGAATATCGTACTTTTACGATTTTTTTCGATTTTGAGTGCGATATTTTCGTGCCATTTGGGCCAATGACCAAACGGGTGGGGCTACAACATTCATATTTCACATGGACAGTAAGGTTATGGTGATGTATTGCTTTCTGAAAGAAAAAGTTGAAAAAGTTAGCCAGAATCGAGAGAAATTAAGCTTTTAATATATGTTTTTTTTACTTTTTGTGCGATATTTTCGTGCCATTTGGGCCAATTCTGACCAAACGGGTGGGGCTACAACGTTCATATTGTACATGGACATTAAGGTTATGGTGATGTAGTACCTTTTGAAAGAAAATGTTGAAAAAGTTAGCCAGAATCCTTAGAAATATAGCTTTTAATGTAAGATTTTTTTCGTTAAATAATAACAAATTAACAAGAAACAATAGAAACTTGACAACAATCACCTACAATGCGTCGGCAGCTCAATCTAGTTCTCGTTCCAGATGTCAAGAGTGGATACAAGCAAAGATTGTTGGATTTGCGACAAGCATCGTGGGATGTGTTGCAAAATAACAAATTGCATAGTGTGATGCCCACATTGACTAACAAAATTCGTCCACCTACGTATCGACTCTCACGTAGAGAAGAGGTGGTATTGTCTAGAATTCGTATAGGCCATACACGCCTAACACACGGATATCTCTTAACCAGAGAAAAGGTTATTCCCATATGTGACACATGTGATGTACCTTTAACCGTGCATCATATGCTAGCAGAATGTGCCAAATATGATGCATTGCGCACGCAATTTGATCTCTCCCAATCATATGAAGAACTTCTATCATATGATAACGGCGACAAACTTTCTAAATTTCTCATCCATTGTAATCTATTTAACAAAATTTAATTCACATCTTACACATTTGTTTCTTTTCTTTATTTTCATTTACATACATAACTTTTATTTTGCTATTACTTTCTTCATCATCAATTTATTTTGTTATTTATACACTTAGAAAACAATCTAATCATCAAACATACCTGCATTCACTCTTCTCATTTCCTTTCATTCACAGGCGGCGCAATATGACCTAACCGGTTGAAGCGCCCTAGTTTCTCACGTCGTCGTCGTAGAAAAACAAAGCACTTGCAAAAGTAAAGATATCCCACGCAAACTAAAAACTTTAAAAAAGCTCATCCATCAACGCGGCGGGACTTTAGCGTTTTCCTAGTAAATAAAATATAGTGCTACAACCATGAACAGGACTTGAAGACAAATATCAAGTTGTAACGTGGTTGCTGCTAGTCTACTTCCAATCAAGAATTCAGCAGCAATATACCAAGGAGAATGGAGGAGGTTTGAGCCCATATTACAGTCCTGTAAGGTCTAGCAGGATGCGGGTCTTCCTGTGGTCTTGATGTGTTCTTCGCGAGTGTTGTGTTATGGTTTGTTACAGAACATTATCCCCATAATAACTTTTAAAATACAATTAATCAATTTTCATCATCACAACCGGCGCAATAAGACCTAACGGGGTTGAAGCGCTCTAGTTTCTCAAGTCGTCGTAGGCCTATAGTAATTTAATTTTCCAACTATTGCACCATGTACATAACTAGGGACTATATTTTATTGTAGGCCTAATTGGTAAAGTTTTCTAATCACAAGAAATCTAACAAAACTATCACATATTCTTCACGTGCCGTAGATACATCATTCTGTAATAATCGATACAATGAATCTAGAACAATTTTATCAGTCACAATAGCAGTGGTTGATTTCCTTTGAAAACGTCGCCGCAGGCTGGGCCCGGGTTAGAAATTAGCCCAGGGCACGGCTCTGCTACTTGTAAAAGACGAGGAAATGGACTTGAGTCCATCTCGAAAATATCAGCAAGTCAGTGGGAGAGTATACTACGCCCCGTAACTAGAGGCGAGGTCTGGCTCTCGTCGTCCGGAATCTTGTCCCCTTCCCTTGACGACCCCCCGGCGACGATGACAATAACACAACGAATGATGACAAAGACGATGACGACCGCGACGTGAGAAACCCCCCGTCCTCCCCTTACCCGTGGCTGGTTCTGACCGCATGGGCCCCTCCTCCCCCCCCCCCTTAGGCTAGAGTGGTGCATTAAGACCTAACGGTTGACGCGTCCTTAATCCAAATAAACCAAAAACGAACGACGACAAAGACGATGATGACCACGACGTGAGAACTTCTCCTTTGCCTCCCCCTACCCGTGACTGGTTCTGACCAGCATGGGACTTTCCTCACCACATCCCCTATAAGCTACAGTGCATGGCACATTATGACCTAGCGGTTGACGCGCCCTTCATGCAAATAAACTATTTTTTTACGACCACGACGTGAGAAACCCCCCTTCCTCCCCTTTCCCTTGGCTGTTTCTGACCAGCATGGGCCCCACCTCCCCCCCCCCCTTAGGCTAGAGTGGTGCATTATGACCTAACGGTTGACGCGTCCTTAACCCTAATTAAAAAATAAACCAAAACCCTCTCCCCATTTTCCGCCCCCTACCAGTAACTGGTTCTGACCAGCATGGGCCTACCCTCCCCATATCACTTAGGCTAAAGTAAAGCATTATGTCCTAACGGTTGACGCGTCCTTAATCAAAATAAACAAAATAAGGCTAGAGCGCATTATGAGTGACCTATCGGTTGACGCGCCCTTAATTTAACAAATAATAAAAATAAAAAAACTCTAGGGCCTAGACTATAGAGTGGCATATTATGACCCCATAGGTTGACGCGCTCGTAATCTAAATAAATTTAAAATAAAAATAATGACGTCAGAAAACCACTGTTCGCTCCCTACCCTTGGCTGGTTCCGATATGGGATTTTCCTCATAATAGCTATCAGTATCACCTATAGACTAAAGAAGAGTGGCGCTTTATGACCTAACGGGTGACGCCACTAAATATACTAAACCAAACTTCTAACGGCAGATTACTTCGTAGAATTTATAAAAATTAAATAGCGTCGCCCCTTGCATTTAAGATCTGCTGAACTTACTGTACAGTGCAGTCGAATGGAAATGGTAATTATAGCCTATAAATTATTTAAATATTGACCTATAGACAAATGGTTTGCCTAAACGGCAAGGAATACCTAAGAGACCATCTCGCGACTACATGGACATCCTTGATCTAAGTTAATATGCAAGCTCTCTCTCTAATCAAATTTTAACGACCATTTCGATATAATTATACGTTGTGGAGTGAAGTGGCTGATTGTTCGGGTTCACACTCGGGCGCGTAACTATTTTTGTAACGCCTGCCCTCTGATTTATGTCCCAGGTAACCGCAGATCCGGGACAGTAGTCCTCTAGACACGAATCTAGGCTAATTTAAAAATTTCATAACTTAACTATTAAATATTTGTTGACTCTATCTGATGACAATAATTACTACTTTCTCAGCACTTAATAAATAGCGTCGGTTTTGATTGTTGTGTCTTTTTGCTGATTGCTTACCCTTGCCTTCGGGCTAACAGCTTCGCAACAGAAATGAAACACGTGAAGAGTATAATACTTTTTCCGTTAGGGGTTTATTTAAGTATTCATATGGCGACTCTAAACCTACTGGGCCTCACAAGAAACGCACAAATCAACATATATAAAAAATATTTGAATAAGTTGTTATTATACATAATTGCATTTGCAATTTGCATCTTCTTGGTTTTAATGATCAGCATAGAATGAACTTATTTTTTAAGCCCCGGTCTAGGCTCCCGTCTGGGCCCGGGGTAGAATTGGCCCAGAGCATGGCTCTGCTGGTCGTAAGAGGCGTTCAAGAAAAAAAGACCACCCCAACATCAGCTTGTAAGAGGGGTAGTTTATCACTACCCGAAACTAGAGGCGAGCTCGAGCAATCGTCGTCGGGGACACTTCCCCATTTCCTTGACGACCTCCCCGACGACGATGACAATGACGCAACGAACGATGACAAAGACGATGACGACCCCGACGTGAGAACCCCAACCTTTACTCCTCCTACCCGTGGATGGTTCTGACCAGCTGGGCCTCTCCTCCCCATATCCCCTAGGCTTGAGTGGCGCATTAGGACCTACCGAATGACGCGCCCTTAATCCAAATAAACAAAAACGAACAGTCATCATCCGCGGGGCCTCTCCCCCTTCTTTGCCCTTGTCTGGGCCCGGGATAGTTTTTGTCCCAGAGCAAGGCTATGCAAATCGTAAAAGGCGATGAGAGAGATAAAGTCCATCTCGCCGACATCATGATAGCAGTTAGTGGAGTACTAACAGAAACTAGAGGCGAGCTATGGCAGTCGTCGTCGGGGACCCCTTCCCATCCCCCTGACAACCTATCCGACGACGACGACCACTACCATGACATCACGAACGATGACTTTAAAAGACGATGGCGGCTACGAAGTGGCCTTGCCTCTCCTACACGTGGCTGGTTCTGATCAGCATGGGGCTATTACCCCACACCCCCTAAGCTAGAGGTGCTCATTATGACCTAACGGATGATGCGCCCTTAATCCAAATAAACTCAAAAACTCTCAGAAACAAGAGGGGAGCTGTATCAATCGTCGTCGGAGATACATCCCCCTTCCCTTGACGATCTCTCTGACGACGACGACCACGACCAATGACCTCAGCGTTTCTACATCTTAATTTTGCACCATTATTTTGCAAATATTGTCAATAACATAATCTAAAATTTTCTTTTCCCTCGTAAACTTAGTTAACAACTGAGCGTCATAAACAATATTATTAACTTACAATTATCATAAGCGTTGCAATATGACCTGCCCGGTTGAAGCGCCCTAGCTTCTCACGTTTCTTTTCTTGTTGGTATATGTAATTTGGTGCAGTGACGTGACCAGTTGAGGGTACAGCAGAACAATTTACTTACGATATGAAACTTCTATTATGAGTACGTGGACAACTGTGGTAGAATATTGTAAGAGAGACAAATTTAAAACGAATAACTTTAAAGTAAGTAGTAAGTGGGTAGAGAGTTACTGGAACATGAAATAAAGGAAGTGATTCGAAATGATGATGGGAGACACGAAGTAGGAAAAACAGAAGAGAGGGAGTCAGGCTGAGGTGGTTTGAACACATTGAAAGAGGCATGCGAAGACAGGACAGATTCGGAAGAGCAAAGTATGAAACAAGACGCAGGACCAACGAGAAGAAACAGGTAGGGAGCAGATGAGAGAGATGGGAAAAAATGTTTAAAGCAGGATTTGAACAGTGAAAAGCAGCTTGGGAAAGGAATTAACTAGGAAACCTCACCGTAGGATAACGAAAAATATGGCAAACGGTGGAGGTCCTGAGGAGAAGAGTGTAGAGGAAGAAAGTGATATGAGAATGATGCAAATGGAGAAAATTTGATTTGGGAAGACAACAGGCAATGTCTAGCCAATTCGATGAAGCCGGGATTGCACAGAAAAATATATGGTGGAACCTCCCACCCCTCTACCCGACAAGTAACAATAGGCTCGAAATTAATTAATATACAAGGTGTTTAGATTTAGACTATAGCCTATCACTTGAGAAATGGATTCAACATTGCGGAGTATCAGTTTGTTCGTTACAGAGCAAACAAATAGACAAAAATTTGTTCAAAAGTCATAAATCGAAGAATACGATTTTCACGAGAAAAATATTATTTTAATATCCATAGCTTATCATTTCCAAAGTAATCAATTTAGCAAAATTTAATTCACATCATACACATTTCTTCAATTTATTTATTTTCATTCACTTACGTATAACTTTTGTTTTGCTATTACTGCATCATTTCATTTTGTTATTTTATACAATATAATCATCAAACATACCATTAACTCATCTCATCAACTTTCTTCATCACAGGCGGCGCAATATGACCTAACCGGTTGAAGCGCCCTAGTTTCTCACGTCGTCGTCCAATGCGAGAACCCCCTTTCCTACCGGCCCTTACCCGTGGCTGGTTCTGTCCAGCATGGGCCCCTCCTCCCTCCCCCCCTAGGTCAGAGTGGTGCATTATGACCTAATGGTTGACGCGTTCTTTATCCAAATAAACCAAAAACCAGAAAATATCGTACCATTCTGATCGATATAGCCGTTTTCCGGTCGAGAACGAACTGACGTTATATTTTTCTCAGGGTATTAAATCCGGACCGTGATTTAAATGTTCAGGCGCATATACGGACCCCACTAGAAATTCCTCGCCGACCCCTGCTCTACAGCGTTCCATGATCGGCTAAAAAAAAAACACATGTTAGTAGGCCTGTAAGAAGAGGAGTATTTTTTAACTCTCCGAAAGTATAGGCGAGCTCTGGCAGTCACCGTCGGGAACACTTTCCCTTCCCTTGATGACCTCCCCGACGACGATGACAATGACACAGCAAACGATGACAAAGACGATGACGACCGTGACGTGAGAAACCACCCTTCCTCCCCTTACCCGTGGCTGGTTCTGACCAGCATATCCTCACCATATCCCCTAGGCTAGAGTGGTGCATTATGACCTAACGTTTGACGCGTCCTTAATCCAAATAAACCAAAAACCTTTCTTTCGATTCTCGAAGATCTCACCGACGACAATATGACAAAGATGACGACGACTACGACGTGAGGAGTTGATGACTCCTATTTTTCTCCCCTTTGGGCCCTTACCCGTGGCTGGTTGAACATGGGACTTTCCTCTCCATACACTTCATGGGCTAGAGTGGGTGGTGCATTATGACCTTTCAGTTGATACGCCCTTAATCCAAATAAACGAATAATAACTTGCAAATCTGGGACGGATGTACGTTATAGATTACACAAGTTGAACCAAAGTAGAATTCGAAGTCAAACCAAAAGAGCACAAAACACACAACATACTACAGAACAAGTCTCAGTTGTCCTGCTCCGCTCTTCGGTCTATCTCTAATGAAGTCCACATATGATGTATTACAACGTATTGTACACAGCCTTGCTATATTGAGAGCATGAGAACGCCTTACCTGCGCTAAACGTGTGTGGAATATAATCGAACTACTGTCCGTCCATCTGTCCCTTATTAGGCACTACAACTAAACTACACGCTGGCGGGTTCGACTGCATGCGCCATTGTGTCTGCCAGTCTCAAGTCTGTCTGTCTTCTGTCTGTGCGTTCACGACCAGCGGTGTTCTAACACAGGCTAGATATATTACTACAAGATCCTAATCGATAGAGCATAAATAACTCTTTAAGAAGATCTCTTAATGATTATGAAGGGGCGGTTCAATTGAGAATGTCCTTTCAGGAAAATCAAGGGGAAAATGTAATAATCTTGATGTCATACATCAATATGAGTGGAATTTTCTAAATTTCTTGACGAAAACGAGTTAATAATTCGCTGGAAATATTTGATCTTGAAATGTGAGACATTCTTGGAATATATTCGCCTTTTAAGAAATATTTTCTGAACACTATACAAAACCATCTTACAACACTGTTTTAAATTTATAAATTAATTATTTGTGCCCCTAGATTGAATTTAGGCACTATGCTACTTTTACAAATCCCGAAATGACAAAGACAATGACACCACGAACAACGCCAAAGACAATGACGACCGCGACGTGAGAAACCCCCTTCCTCCCCTTTCCCATGGCTGGTTCTCGACCACATGGGCCCCTTTTCCTCCCCCCCCCCCCCCCTAGGTTAGAGTGGTGCATTATGACCTAACGGTTGACGCGTCCTTAATCCAAATAAACCAAACCGAAATAAAAATTGTGTGCTGACTGCGTAAGAATGTTTTTTTTATATAAACATTATTAATGGAAAGGTCTCAGATCAATTAATTAAATTAGAAAATGGTTCGCGTCTGAATTTCTCTCCTGTATTACGCAACTATCTTGACAAAAACTATTTTTTGGCAGATTACGAATGATGTGAAGCAAAAAAAACATGTTGATGAAATAATTTATGTAAATCCGTCGCAGACTTACGGTCTCAAAAGAGATTTATCTCGGTTTATAGAAAAAGTGGACCAATTTTGAAATATTTGCAATGTTGCTTAATTGTCTATAGTCAAAGTATAATGAGTAAAAACCAATAAGAAATATTATAGGTAAAATCAACATAAGTTTAAGAATACTTCGTTCAAATATGAAATTCTTATTTCACACATTATCTGGAGATATTCATTATCATCTTTTTTTTCTATTTTCCCCAAACACACAATTAACTCATCTAATCAACTTTCAATATCACAGATTGCACAATATGACCTAACCGGTTGAAGCGCCCTAGTTTCTCACGTCGTCGTAGCTCCTAATTGTTATTTGACCACATTTAAAATTGTTTAATTATTGCTGATTTCAATTCTTTATGCGATATGTATTTATAGTTTTGGTTACTTACTCATTTGTAATCATATGAAGTATACCAGCTGGCCGTGGTTGGTTCCGACCAGTCTTTCTTCCCTACATCCCCTAGGCTAGAGTGGCGTATTATGACAACGGTCGACACGCCCTTAGACCAATTAAAAAACATTTTCAAAATTCCGTGTCAATAGTTTGTAATAACTGAACAATTTAGACAATTCATAAAATAAAAATACAAATAAATAGTTTAAAAAAGTAGGTATTTAGAGTTTTCTCCCGAACGAGGTCACCCAAGGCCGGTCAGCTTCTTCGCAACTTTCTGTCTCTAATCCATCAGTGCCGCAACTCAGCTCGGCAATCAAATAGTTGATTGTGTCAAACACGTTACGTCACCAGGAAGAAAACATGTTATTTTAACACGTGAAAGAAAGTTTCCGATTGGTCATAATTCAAAGAATACCATTGTCAACTACGAGTCAAGAACTCACACAATCGGATACCATTGTCAACTACGTGTCAAGAACTCACACAATCGGAAACTCTCGCAGCTTGTCGCTAACAATCAACGCGGTCAGCTCAAAATTCAGTATTGCACCTAGAACTTTACTTTTCTTATTGACCTAAAATTTGCTACAAATGGCCAAAAAATTGTTCGTAAATAAGTTTTTGAAATGCAAGTTCCTCTTTTATTTAACCAATTTTCAGACATTTTCCTTTGACTTTTAAAATTTCGGTAAGAGTGCTCTGGAATAACCAAATTTATTTTACGTCCAAAACATTTTATTTTCATTCAAATAAATAACTTTTCTTTTGTTATCACTACCATCAATATTATTTTATTTTATAAACTTATTTAAAAATCAAACTCATAACAAACTCAATTAACTTTTGATTCATAGGCGGCGCAATATGACGTATCCGGTTGAAGCGCCCTAGTTTCTCACGTCTAATACATAGCGATGTTGGCGGTATCACATCGACAAGCCAGGTTTGAACGACCTTCAAAATGGTCACGTGATCAACTCAGCACAACCAATGCAGAAAAACTAAAAATGCTATCATGCAATGGCCGCCTGATTTTGGAGCACTGGAAGTACTTTGACAGCTTATTATTATGTCATATTATTAACGTTGTTCAAATTCAAGACAAGGATCAAATAATGTCGAAAGAGAAGTTGAATAGATTTCTAGGTTGCATGGGCCTACCGGAAGCAAGAACTCTTGGCCTAGGCCTATCCAGTGTGACAGTAGAATGAAAAACTTTTAAATCAGTGTTTTTTTGTTTTATTTTGCAAGAATGGTATTGAAGCGAGCTTTCATTGGTCTTAATATTTAATCAATGTTGCAAACTGTTAAAGCAATTGTTGACGTTACAAATGTTTTTATTTATTTGTTTTAATTCAAATGAATATGTATTATAATAAAATAACTTATAAAAAATATTTTTGCCTTGGATGTTATTAAGCTGTAAGCAAAATTTAAATGTCGTTTATAAGATAAGAATAAGGCTTTCAATTATGCCATCAATTTTTTTGTGGTCCACATGCGAAATGGCCGCCGAGAAGTGTTGAAAGGTCATTCAAAGTTGTGTGAATTCAACACTACCTGATGTTTTTCGCGGGGCATCATGACCTAACGGTTGACGTGCCCTTAATACAAATAAACTTAACTCAAGTTATCATGACAAATTTGTTAATAAGCCTTCACGATTCATTATAAAATATTGATCACTCAGAAAATATGGTATTTCCTCCACACATACTCTAGGCTAGTGTCGCATTGTGACCTAACGGTTGACGCGCCCGTATCCAAATAAACTGAAACTACACTTTCCCAATGTTTCTCAAAACATGGTTTCGTGAAATAAAATATATTTGTATATTTTGACGTTATCAATTTCGTATAATTGAGGGGATTGGGACTGCTGTTTTGTAAAGGCCTTCGGCGTACGAATTTCTCGCAGATAGTAAGGCAGTAAACAATGATCAGTTCGTAGCAGCAGGTAGCGCAGTGACAGCTTCTTAGATGCCGCATGACCTTATACAGTGGCCAGGAATGAGGAAGGTAGAAGGGAATGCAGACATCCTAAATGATCTGACCTATATTCAAATGCTCACGTTTCATTCGGTGACATAATAAAGTGCAGGTTCGTACGTGGAAGTCGCCCTGGTTTGGTCGATTAATGATGTATATGTTAAAGTGTAGGCCTACACGTTCACAATTCTAGTGAAAATATTATTTTTTTCCTTAGTATTCACTGCATGCAATAAAGTTCTTTTTTGCTATTATTCTCCTCCATCATTTTTTATTTACTTAAACTTAGAAAACAATATAATACCAAACACACTATAAACTCATTTCACAGGCGGTGCAATATATGATCTAACCGGTTGAGGCGCCCTTGTTTCTCACAACGTCGTCAGTCTTTGGTCCAAAAATCCCGTCTGGGCCCGGGGTAGAATTAACCCAGAGCATGGCTCTGCTAATCGTTAAAATCCCCGTCTGGGCCGTACCTTTAACCGTACATCATATGCTAGCAGAATGTACCAAATATGATGCCTTGCGCATGCAATTTGATCTCTCCCAATCATATGAAGAACTTCTATCATATGATAACGGCGACAAACTTTCCAAATTTCTCATCCAAAGTAATCTATTTAACAAACTTTAATTAACTTCATACACATTTCTTTCTTTTCTTTATTTTCATTTACAAACATAACTTTTTTTCTTTCTTTCTTCATCTCAATTTATTTTGTTATTTATACACTTAGAAAACAATCTAATCATCAAACATACCTGCATTAACTCTTCTAATTTACTTTCATTCACAGGCGGCGCAATATGACCTTACCGGTTGAAGCGCCCTAGTTTCTCACGTCGTCGTCGTTCTCACGACGTCGTATACATTACAACTATAACCAGCATGGGCCCCTCCTCCCCTCCCCCGTCTGGGCCCGGGGTAGAATTTGGCCCAGAGCATGGCTCTGCAAATCGTAAAAGGCGATTCAAGAGAAAAAGTCCACCTCGCAAACATCAGCTAGAAAGAGCGGAGTATCTTACTCCCCGAAACTAGAGGCGAGCTCTGGCAATCGTCGCCGGGGACCTTGTCCCCTTCCCTTGACGACCCCCCGGCGACGATGACAATGACACACAACGAACGATGACAAAGACGATGACGACCGCGATGTGAGAAACCCCCCTTCCTCCCCTTACCCGTGGCTGGTTCTGACCAGCATGGGCCCCTCCTCCACCCCCCCCCCCCTTAGGCTAGAGTGGTGCATTATGACCTAACGGTTGACGCGTCCTTAATCCAAATAAACCAAAACCCCTCCCCCCTAGGCTAGAGTGGTGCATTATGACCTAACGGTTGACGCGTCCTTAATAATAAAAAAAAAAAACATTTGCCATAAACATCAAAGGTTAACTTTGGTTTTTACAGATGGCTCCAAAATTGACAACAAGGTTTCAGGCTAAGCGACGTGTGTTCAGTAATCACTGCAGAGTTATTCGTCATCCGCGAAGCTCTCAAATAGGCCTACCATTTACATTGCCGTTTAGAGAATACCTTTTGTGTTCAGATAGCTTGATCTAACTTCAAGCGATAAAACTCGTGTATTCAAATCACCATTTGGTCAAAGACATCCAATTCTATTTAGAAAAACTTAACTCTAAGTCTAAGGGTTCTCTCACAGAGTTTTGGTGGATACCTGGACACGTATAGGCATAGAGGGAAATGAACACGCTGATAGGGTTCCTAAGGAAGCTTCCCAGCGTCGCGACGTTGATTTCAATCTATTTCCCGTTCCAGATGTCAAGTGTGGATACTAGCAACGATCGTTGGATTTGCGACAGGCATCTTGGGATGTTATAAAAAATGAAACTATATAACAGGTAGTAACGTTATAAATATAAATCATTGGACTTTTTCACTGTTAGTTAACAAAATATTTATTTAAATGTGATATTTTGATTTCTTTACAGAAATCTTTATCAAACAAAATTAACAATTAAAAAACCACAACAGACAGGACAAAAAACATTTCACAAATTATTATAAATATGGCTGTGCATTAGTACCAAATTATTAACAAAAAAGTTTATTATGAATAAAAATAAAAAACCAAAAAACAGAACATTAAATTGATAAGTTGAACAGTTATTGATGTATGAAATAAAGCTATTGATCTAGTGATGAAATTGATGGACAGTGTTAATGGACAGTGTTAATGTTAGTGTTAATTATCCAGCCATTTGGAAAAGTTTCTGTTTCGACCTCCCCGACGACAATGACACAACCGTACATATTATGTAAGTAAAATATACCAATTATTATGTGATGCCTTGCGCACACAATTTGATATCACCCAAATCATATGAAGAACTATCATTTATGATAACGGCGACAAAATTCCCAACTTTCTTATTCACATTGATTTATTTAACAAAATGTAATTCACATCATACACATATAATTTTTTAATTTATTTTCATTCAAATAAATAATTTTTGTTTTGCTATACTCGCATCACCATCATTTTCTTTCCATTTATAAACTTAGAAATCAATACAATATCAAACACACAATAAACTCATTTAATTAACTTTTAATATCACATGCGGCGCAATATATGACCTAACCGGTTGAAGCGCCCTAGTCTCACGTCGTCGTCGGAATTAATGCTGACATGCATGTAACCATTTTAATGAACCTATTATTACATTCTTTACGCTAGCCTAAGCTCGATTAAAAGAAGTGTGAAAATCGCGTACTTGCAGAATATATTTAATGGCAGTGAATCGATGTTTTGACCTGACCTCTGAACGAAGACTTGACCTTGTGCGTGAAAACAGATCATAAATCAACCACGGCAGCCAGATGGTCATGCACGGAGGAATACCACCGAGATAGCCGCATCGTGAGAGGAGGCCAATTAGGAAGCCCTATACAGGAATTATATACGAAGTGAGAACGATATTGCAAATAACCAGATATCACAACACCCACTGTATTAATCAATGATTAATAATATTTTTCGCAATATGACCTGCCCTAACCGGTTGAAGCACCCTAGCTTCACACAACGTAGAAAGAAACAACTTACACAACTTTTTATACAATAATTTGTCGTTGTATATGCCTATGTAAAAAAAAACTAAAAATAAATCATGGAGGAGTTCCTGCAAGATTATATAGTAACTTTCAATTGAAAGATCAAGAGCATTAATGGTGTATCCCACAAAAATGTGTACAGCACATTGGAACAAACAACGGTGCAAACAATGACACAAAACTTATAGTTAGTGGTGTTGACCACTAATGCTTTCAGACATTTATCCCACAAGAATGTATACAAAACATCAGGCTACAGCTGGGCCCGGGGTAGAATTGGCCCAGAGCATGGCTCTGCTAATCATAAAAGGCGATTCCAGAGAAAAAGTCCACCTCGCAAACACCAGCTAGAAAGAAGGGTAGTATTTTACTCGGCGAGCTCTGGCAATCGTCGTCGGGGACCTTACCCGCTTCCCTTGACGACCCCCCGGCGACGATGTCAATGACATAACGAACGATGACAAAGACGATGACGACCGCGACGTGAGAAACCCCCCTTCCTCCCCTTACCCGTGGCTGGTTCTGACCAGCATGGGCTCCTCCTCCCCAGCCTCCTAGGTAAGAGTGGTGCATTATGACCTAACGGTTGAGCGTCCTTAATCCAAATAAATCAAAATACTCTCCGAAATCAGAGGCGAGCTCTGGCAATCGTCGTCGGGGACATCTCCTTATTCCCTTGATGACCTCCCCGACGTCGATGACAATGACACAACGAACGATGACAAAGACGATGACGACCGCGTCGTGAGAAACCCCCCTTCCTCCCCTTAAACCGTGTCTGGTTCTGACCAGCATGGGCACTTCCTCCCCACATCCTCTATATATAGAGTAGAGGTTGACGCGTCCTTAATACAAATAAATAAAATAAAAAATAAAGTAAAAAGGTTGTAAAGGTAATTGTTTCGAATTTCTTAGGGCTGTTTTTAGGAACCAAATCGTATCGGGTAAAAACTTCATGATCGCCGATGGCGGGATTTCATACGTGACCTCTCGAAGCCGAGTCTTCCGCGTTACGAATGTGCCACCTCTGGCGTTTACATGGCTTAACCTTCCGTTTAGCACCTATAAGTTTTTCACATAGCCCGCGAGAAAACAGGAACTCTCAAAAGGAATGGAGATGATTGTATAATTTCACACAAACTTTCCTAGCTACTCAATTGAAGGTTTTTATACAAACAATTTTTTTCATTTAAACTTTTAATTTTAAAACGTTTTGCACAAACATAACATTAAGTCCATCAAATACAACTTAGTCCCAATGAAAAACTAATAATTGCAGCTCTATCTAACTATTATGTATTTACACCCGGTGGTTATCGTGCGTTTGTTTGTTTTCAAAGCAGAAATTAAACACACATGGTTATATAGAATCGCGTAATTATTGTTGGGCTTAAATTTTAATGTTTTCATTTCACCACCTATATCATCATCAGTCACCTGTGCACGGAATGCGCATGTCGTATGATAACTAGGCGTTGCTAGTCGTTTATTATAACTGTGAGAGTTAGATTAAAGATTTAATGTGTTCATTTCACCACTGCCATCATCATCAATCAGTATGGTGTTTGTTCGTCGTTATACCAACAGCAAATTATTACTCTATTTTTTTTTACTACGTGAATCTAAAATAGATAATTATACTGTACTGTTACTTGTTACCTTCTCACCTTCATGAAATTATTGGCCAAATTTTCTCCTACCGCAAAGTAATATTTAAATCGGGGCGCTAAAATTGTGGTGTGTGTTTTAAAAATGAGATCGTTATCACATAATGATGAAAGTGGGATAGTTAGTTTTCGTAAGAAAACTCTTCCAAATTATTAGTGGTTATAAGTAATTTAAAAATTCCTCTGTTTAAAATCATATAAGAGAGAAATAAATTTTCATTATTTTTTTAAGTAGATTGTCGTGATCGATATTGACAAAATTGATTTCTATCTATGCTCGTGCATCTTGATCGACTAATTGGCCATACATTAGGTCGGGCATTTTGCTTGCTGCGTTATCTACGTAAATTATGTCCCGATTTCTTGCGTCTGGTTTTGAACGGGATGGGTAATCGTTTTTAGAATCACGGCTTGTTTTTTCTTTGTATTTTTTGTACTCGGCAGGAATTAAATGTATTCTATGCCTGTTTATACAATCACTTTGTTAGATTTTACCCTTTCAACTAACCACACAAAACTACTAAGAACAACAATAATTTGAACGGAATGTGGTTATGAACATTTGATAATATCGTATGCTTTGCACGAGCGAACGCGCATATTGATTAGTGATACACAACAACCAACAACCTTAATTTATTAACTTATACTTATACAATGTTACTTGCGGTGCAATATGACCTAACCCCTGCCTAGGCCCGAGGTAGAATTTGGCCCAGATCATGCTTTGCTAATCGTAAAAGGCGAGGAAAGAGGAAAAGTCCATTTTACTCCCTGAAACTAGAAGCGAACTTCCTCCCCTTACCCGTGGCTGGTTCTGATCACCATTAGCCCCTCCTCCCCCCCCCCCCCCCCGTCTGGGCCCGGGGTAGAATTGGCCCAGAGCATGGCTCTGCTAATCGTAAAAGGCGATTCAAGACAAAAAGTACACCTCGCAAACATCAGCTAGAAAGAGCGGAATATCTTACTCCCCGAAACTAGAGGCGAGCTCTGGCAATCGTCGTTGGGAACCTTGTCCCCTTCCCTTGACGACCTCCCGGCGACGATGACAATGACACAACGAACGATGACAAAGACGATGACGACCGCGACGTGAGAAACCCCCCTTCCTATCCCCTTACCCGTGGCTGGTTCTGACCAGCAATGGGCCCCTCGTCCCCCCCCTTAGGCTAGAGAGGTGCATTATGACCTAACGGTTGACGCGTCCTCCAAATAAAAAAAAAAAATAAAAAATAATATATAGATAGATATTAAACAAACAACGAACTCAATTACTTAACTTAAAATAACGCAGGCGACTCAATATGACCTACCTGGTTGAAGCGCCCTAGTTTCTCACGTCGCTCTGCTGTCTTTCTGGTTTGCGCATTGTTGTGTTTTATTGTCAACGTTCGTTTCATCGTTGTCTTCGTTATCGAGTGTTTTGGTTTTTCTTGCCGGTGGTTGTATCTGTGCAGCACAGCGGTCTGATTCTGTAAAATCGTTATGGAAGATAACGATCGTTATCCGGCACTTAAGCGACAATTTTGCGTGTCGACTGATTCTGTAAAAATGATAGCGATCGCTATGATAACGAGAAGGAAAAAGGAGTCGCTATGCTATGCTATCAAGATACGATAAATGGCGGCCGTAGCGACTATTTTACAGAATCAGGTCGATAACGATAATTTATAACGATTGATATTTCATATCAACCGTGATCGCTATCGCTATCATAGCGACTATTTTACAGAATCGCACTGCTGGTCTGTACTCCCCAAGTCCCCTAGGCTGGATTGACTGATGCATATACGTGGCTGGTTGTTGTTCAAATTCAAGAGGGATTAAAGATGTCTACTGCTTCATAAGGATCAAGTAATGTCGAAAGAGAAGTTGAATAGATTTCTATAGGTTGCATGGGCCTTGGCCCAGAACATGGCTCTGCTAATCGTAAAAAGCGATTCAAGAGAAAAAGTCCACCTCGCAAACATCAGCTAGAAAGAGCGGAGTATCTTACTCCCCGAAACTAGAGGCGAGCTCTGGCAATCGTCGTCGGGGACCTTGCCCCCTTCCCTTGACGACCCCCCGGCGACGATGACAATGACACAACGAACGATGACAAAGACGATGACGACCGCGACGTGAGAAACCCCCCTTCCTCCCCTTACCCGTGGCTGGTTCTGACCAGCATGGGCATCTCCTCCCCCCCCCCCTTAGGCTAGAGTGGTGCATTATGACCTAACGGTTGACGCGTCCTTAATCCAAATAAACCAAAAAAACCTACCTGAAGCAAGAACTCTTGGCCAAGGCCTATCCAGTGATAGTAAAAACTTTTCAATCTGTGTATATCCCCGTCTGGGCCCGGGGTAGAATAGGCCCAGAGCATGGCTCTGCTAATCGTTTACACCAGAGCCGATTATTATATTTGACCTTTGTCGTTTTGATAAAAACTCTACTTGCGATAGTGTATTCAAAATTAACTTTAGAAAGATTTGCCATGAACATCAAAGGTTTACTTTGGTATTCACAGATGGCTCCAAAATTGACAACAAGGTTGGAAGTGCTTTTTATTGCTCCACTTTAACTGAACGTTTCAGGCTAAGCGACGTGTGTTCAGTTTTCACTGCAGAGTTATTCGCCATCCGTGAAGCTCTTAAATACATTCTACGCTGTCGTTGTGGAGAATACCTTTTGTGTTCAGATAGTTTAAGTTCACTTCAAGCTATAGAACTCATGTATTCAAGTCATCATTTGGTACAAGATATCCAATTCTATTTAGAAAAACTAACCTCTAAGGGTTATATAATAGAGTTTTGCTGGATACCTGGACACGTGGGCATAGAGGGAAATGAACACGCTGATAGGGCTGCTAAGGAAGCTTCCCAGCGTCGCGACGTTGATTTCAATCTAGTTCCCGTTCCAGATGTCAAGAGTGGATTCAAGCAAAGATTGTTGGATTTGCGACAAGCATCTTGGGATGTGTTGCAAAATAACAAATTGCGTAGTGTGATGCCCACATTGGCTAACAAAATTCGTCCACCTACGTCTCGACTCTCACGTAGAGAAGAGGTGGTATTGTCTAGACTTCGTATAGGGCACACACGCCTAACACACGGATATCTCTTAACCAGAGAAAAGGTTATTCCCATATGTGGCACATGTGATGTACCTTTAACCGTACATCATATGCTAGCAGAATGTACCAAATATGATGCCTTGCGCATGCAATTTGATCTCTCCCAATCATATGACGAACTTCTATCATATGATAACGGCGACAAACTTTCCAAATTTCTCATCCAAAGTAATCTATTTAACAAACTTTAAGTAACTTCATACACATTTCTTTCTTTTCTTTATTTTCATTTACATACATAACTTTTATTTTGCTATTACTTTCTTCATCTTCAATTTATTTTGTTATTTATACACTTAGAAAACAATCTAATCATCATATCCCCGTCTGGGTTCGGGGTAGAATTGGCCCAGGGCATGGCTCTGCTAATCGTAAAAGGCGATTCAAGAGAAAAAGTCCACCTCGCAAACATCAGCTAGAAAGAGCGGAATATCTTACTCCCCGAAACTAGAGGCGAGCTCTGGCAATCGTCGTCGGGGACCTTACCCCCTTCCCTTGACGACCCCCCGGCGACGATGACAATGACACAACGAATGATGACAAAGACGATGACGACCGCGACGTGAGAAACCCCCCTTCCTCCCCTTACTCGTGGCTGGTTCTGACCAGCATGGGCCCCTCCTCCCCCCCCCTTAGGCTAGAGTGGTGCATTATGACCTAACGGTTGACGCGTCCTTAATCCAAATAAACCAAACCGCTTCTAATCATCAAACCTACCTGCATTAACTCTTCTAATTTACTTTCATTCACAGGCGGCGCAATATGACCTAACCGGTTGAAGCGCCCTAGTTTCTCACGTCGTCGTCGTAAAAGGCGAGGGAAGAGAAAAAGTCCACCTCGCAAACATCAGCTAGTAATAACGGAGTATCTTACTCCCCGAAACTAGAGGCGAGCTTTGGCAATCGTCGTCGGGGACCTTGCTCCCTTCCCTTGACGACCCCCCGGCGACGATGACAATGACACAACGAACGATGACAAAGACGATGACGACCACGACATGAGAAACCCCCTTCCTCCTCTTACCCATGGCTGGTTCTGACCAGCATGGGCCCCTCCTCCCCCCCCCCCCCCAACCCTTAGGCTAGAGTGGTGCATTATAACCTAACGGTTGACGCGTCCTTAATCCAAACAAAACAAAAAAAAAGACGCGTCCTTAATCTAAATAAAACAAAAGAAACAAAACATACTGATCTAACTATTAACACTCCTTTCAACAAATCCCCCCCACCCCCCACCCTCCTCCCAGAAATATAACTTTTAAAACGTATTTAACCCAAATGACTGTTAGATAACAAAAAAAATCGCGTTTACAACACTTCTGCGCCCTCTTAAATAAATAAGCAGCGATCCGTGTGACCTAACAATCACTTTCATGTGCGATACTAACACTTTGCAACACTGCTTTAAGTAAGGTTATCAAGATTACAAGTAATATTTATGAAATTCAGCAAAATATTGGTCCGTTTAAATTTTGCCCAATTAACGGTCATATGGAGAACAGCGATTTCAATCGGCCACTATTCACGAACTCACATAAATAAATGCCCCGTAAGATTATTATGAATGGTCGTTAAATATTGTATGATGCATGATTATAAACATTAAAATGAGGTAAGGAACAACCAAGTGTTCGACCTTCGCTATGCTTCATAGGGTTTGACTATACGCAGACCTCAGTACAAACTATTATAACAATAAGAAAATGTTTGTGGACTAAGTTTTTTACCACGTTTTATAGGTTTTTAAAGTTACAAAAACGTCAGTTTATGATCGCATACTTAAAGAAAGTACTAAAAGAATTGTTCTTGACGTCATTCATTCTGTCCCCAACTTGGATCCTTGACGACGACGATGACGTTTATAATAACAACACAAACGATGACGACGACAAAGACGACCGTGACATAGAAACCCTGATTTCCTCCCTTTATACCCCTTGCTGGTTCTGACTAGCCTTCTCAATGTGTTACTTTCATCATCATTTTCTTTTCTTCCATATGCACTTAGAAAACAATATAATCAATTAACAAACCAAAACTCATTTCATCAACTTTCAATATCACAGGCGGCGCAATATGACCTAACCGGTTGAAGCGCCTTAGTTTCTCACGTCTCTTAATTGACATGGCACCCTTACTTAAAATATTCATCACCAATTGATAACCAAATAATAACTTCCTGTAAACCATAATAACCAATTGATAACCATTTGTAAACCACTAATAACCACCAAAGAGGCTTGTGAAATGGATGATAACCAATTGTAAACCATTCAATAACCATTTGATAACCTATTGCAGATTGCAGAAAGCTCTGCTAATCGTAAAAGGCGATTCAAGAGAAAAAGTCCACCTCGCTAACATCAGCTAGTATGAAGGGTAGTATTTTACTCCCCGAAAATAGAGGCGAGCTCTGGCATTCGTCGTCGGGGACCTTGCCCCCTTCCTTTGACGACCCCTCGACGACGATGACGACAATGACACCACGAACGATTACGAAGACAATGACGACCACGACGTGAGAAAACCCCCTTCCTTCCCTTACTCGTGGCTGGTTCTGACCAGCATGGGCTCCTCCCCCCCCCCCCCCCCCCTAGTCTAGAGTGGTGCATTTTGACCTAACGGTTGACGCGTCCTTAATCAAAATAAACAAAAAAAAACTCGTTCTCCCATCCGCGTAACACGTGGTACCATGCGGCGAGGCTCTACCGCCCATCACAACTTGCGGAACCCCAGTGGTCAATGTAAAATTGCCTACTTCGCTTGCAACTAACAATGGCTAGTTTAACCAAATGATGCAGTCCAAATACAGTAAATGTATTCCAAGCAAACGATTTAGCCTGCACAACAATTTACATAATGTAATTTGACTCTAGCCTGGTAGCTGAGTTGGTTAGTTTGCCTTTAGCTATCCGAGGCTGAAGCCTGCACATACTTTGATCTTGGTTCGTGTCATTCACGACAATTAGGTGCATTACGCTTACAGCAACAGTAAGTGTAGGCTTATGGCATAACATGCCCACCACACCCCAATCCCTTTAGAGTGAAACAGGACAAATACAAAGGTGTATAATTATTAAAATTACTCATGGAAGCCCCGTCTGGGCCTGGTGTTGAATTTAACCCAACATGGATCTGATAATCGTAAAAGGCGATTGAAGAGAAAAAGTCCATCTGGCACCCCGTCTGGGCCCGGGGTAGAATTGGCCCAGAGCATGGCTCTGCTAATCGTAAAAGGCGATTCAAGAAAAAAGTCCACCTCGCAAACATCAGCTAGAAAGAGCGGAGTATCTTACTCTCCGAAACAAGAGGCGAGCTCTGGCAATCGTCGTCGGGGACCTTGCCCCCTTCACAATGACACAACGAACGATGACAAAGACGATGACGACCGCGACGTGAGAAACCCCCCTTCCTCCCCTTACCCGTGACTGGTTCTTACCAGCAAGGGTCCCTCCTCCCTTCCCCCCCCCCTTAGGCTAGAGTGGTGCATTAGCATTATGACCTAACGGTTGACGCGTCCTTAATCCAAATAAACAAAAAAAAAAAACTTTAAAATTCACAGTTGCAAGATAATAAAGTTTTAACGGTCATTTAAGTGTAGTATTATGGTAGAGTTTATGTGGTAAAAAATATTTTTGGGGGTAATAGCCCCTTTAAACCAAATAAATCAAACTTACGGATATCGACTGACAAGAGAAGAGATTATTACTAGATGTGAAACATGTGATGTATCTCTAACACTAAAAACAAAAAAAAACAACATAAATTATTCCATTTTTGTCGTTAGTATTACAGTCGCCTGTAACCATTAATCAATGCTGTAACCTACCCGGTTGAAGCAACCTAGTTTTTCTCGTCGTAGTCATTAAAATCATTCCTTTTATTTACTCCCGTCTGGGCCCGGGGTAGAGTATGGCCCAGAGCATGGCTCTGCTAATCGTAAAAGGCGATTCCAGAGAAGAAGTCTAGTTATTTATTGCATTTATGATTTTTTTGAACGTTTTAAAGTGATATTTTGTTAACCAAATTTTTCACGAAAAACATATTTCATTTTTTATTCAAATATATAATTTTCTTCATAATTTTCTTTTATTTATCTAAAATCAACATAATCATCACACAACAACACATTCATTTCATTAGGATACACAATATCACGGTCTTCGTTATGTCCTAGCTTGTTGAAGCGTCCTTGTTTCTCACTTTGTCGTTAAGTAGGTAAATGGGCAAAAACTTTCTTGTTTGCACTGAACTTCAATCAATTTAGGTGTATATACAACCGTAATTTATTTGTCTTAATCCACTGAATGAAACTTGGCTTGATTTGTATTTAATCGTTAAATGACAATTCAAGTCATTTGCGGCATTTGCGATCCAATAGAATTCTTCAATGTTGGTTTAATTTGTGCCTTAATCAAACAACTTAATCGTATATTTATTTGTGATTAATCGGAGGCTGAACAATCGAAGTTAAGTCGACAACTGACGCACGACGTGGATACAAGCCTCTTACAACAACCACCACAATGTCGTCTGTCTTTCTAATTGATGTAAGAAAGAGAGACGGCCAACTTTATTGCCAATGTATTTTAATGATTTTTACAATCTTATGTATTTGATTGTATTTTCTCCTGCAAACGAGGATGAACAGAAACGTAACCTGCAAATAAGGAACATTAATTGAGTGTCAGTGTGGCACGACTAGTAAACATTATTACATTGAACGCATTATTCATTCTGGAACGTTAATGTAGAAATACGGGAACAATAAATAACAAACGTAAAACGTATTTTACTAAACAGTTTCTTTCTTTCTTTCTTTCTTTCTTTCTTTCTTTCTTATTTCTCTGAGGTTAGCAAAAGGCTAGAAAAACGACAAAGTCCACCTCGACAACCGCGACGTGAGAAACCCCCCTTTCTCCTCTTGCCCGTGGCTGGTTCTGACCACCATAGACCCCTCCTTCCCACATCCCCTAGGATAGAGTGGTGCATTTTGACCTAACGGTTGACGCGTCCTTTGTTAAAATAAATCAAAATTCTTTTCCTTGAGACCTCCCCGACGGCGACGACGACAGTAACAACACGAATGTTCCAACGTAATCTCTTCACATCACACATTTCTTTAATTTATTTATTGTGTTGATATTACTATCATCAAAATCCATCACCATCATCATAATCATCATCATCATCATCTTCATCGTCGTCGTCGTCGTCGTCGTCGTCGTCGTCGTCGTCGTCGTCGTCGTCGTCGTCGTCGTCGTCATCATCATTTTATTTCTGGGCCCGGGGTAGAATAGGCCCAGAGCATGGCTCTGCTAATCGTAAAAGGCGATTCAAGAGAAAAAGTCCACCTCGCAAACATCAGCTAGTAAGAGCGGAGTATCTTACTCCCCAAACTAGAGGCGAGCTCTGGCAATCGTCGTCGGGGACCTTGCCCCTTCCCTTGACGACCCCCCGGCGACGATGACAAAGACGATGACGACTGCGACGTGAGAAACCCCCCTTCCTCCCCTTACCCGTGGCTGGTTCTGACCAGCATGGGCTCCTCCTCCCCACCCCTCTTAGGCTAGAGTGGTGCATTATGACCTAACGGTTGACGCGTCCTTAATCCAAATGAACAAAAAAAAATTTTATTTTTTATATATACACTTAGAAAACAATCTAATCATCATACACACCATTAACTCATCTCACCAACTTTGAGTATCACAGGCGGCGCAATATGACCTAACCGGTTGAAGCGCCCTAGTTTCTCGTGTCGTTTCAAAATGACCTAATCTTTTTAAGCGCCCCCCGTCTGGGCCCGGGGTAGAATTGGCCCAGAGCATGGCTCTGCTAATCGTAAAAGGCGATTCAAGAGAAAAAGTCCACCTTGCAATCATAAGCTAGAAAGAGCGGAGTATCCCACTCCCCGAAACTAGAGGCGAGCTCTGGCAATCGTCGTCGGGGACCTTGCCCCCTTCCCTTGACGACCCCCCGGCGACGATGACCATGACACAACGAACGATGACAAAGACGATGACGACCGCGACGTGTGAAACCCCCCTTCCTCCCCTTACCCGTGGCTGGTTCTGACCAGCATGGGCCCCTCCTCCCCCCCCCCCCTAGGCTAGAGTGATGCATTATGAGGACCTAACGCTTGACGCGTCCAAAATACAAATAAAAAAAAAACGTTTCAAGCGCTCTAGTTTCTTACGTCACTGTCGAATATTATATAATTTTATTTCATAAACTAATAAAACATTATAATAATTAAACAAATAAACATACAACAATATCAATTGAACGATATGACTGGCGGATCCATAAGGCCTCTTCGGCTGAAACGACCTAGTTTCTCACGTCGTCATGTGTCCTTGTTGATTTGTGTAAAGATGTGATGTGATTTTTTGTAACTATCCGCTTCGCTAACGCTTTTTACATTCGCGTTGATGGATGAGTTTTTGAAAAAAATCGTTAAAGTACGATTTCAATGAGAAATATTTCTTCAAACAAACATATATAATTTCAGTGATTTTCAACGTTCCGGGTCCGGGGTAGAATTTGGGCCCAGAGAATGGCTCTGCTAATCGTAAAAGGCGATTCAGAGAGATAAAAGTCCACCTCTTAAACATCAGCTAGTAAGAGCGGAGTATCTTACTCCCCGAAACAAGAGGCGAGCTCTGGCAATCGTCGTCGGGGACCTTGCCCCCTTCCCTTGACGACCCCCCGGCGACGGTGACAATGACACAACGAACGATGACAAAGACGATGACGACCGCGACGTAAGAAACCCCCCTTCCTCCCCTTACCCGTGGCTGGTTCTGACCAGCATGGGCCCCTCCTCCCCCACCCCCTTAGGTTAGAGTGGTGCATTATGACCTAACGGTTGACGCGTCCTTAATCCAAATTTAAAAAAAAAAAAAATTGAATATCCCTGGTACAAATTTTAGTAATCTCGACAAAACGCACGAGCGTGATTGCTTGAATTTCCCACTTATAGTATAATAGAAAGACTTTTCACCTTAATGTACGGTATAAATATATTTTTAAAAGTACCGGCGACAAAATTTTATCTTGGGAAGTTTTAGCTAAACTATAGTAAAACAAACAAACAATACAATACAATTCTAACTTTGTGTGGGGCCCGCAGGTGTGGTTTTCATTTCATATCCTTGCGTTAATGTGTCAACAATGGGGAATGCAGAGGTGTTGAAAAATTAATAGACATAGTTTATTATTGCTGGTATCGCGCCACCCAGCCCGAGTCTGTAGTTCATTAGGTATGGAGACAATGTGCACCACTTCGTCTGACTCAAATTAACATATTCACAAGATAACCTCTAATTTACACTTAGCACTCGATTTTATTTGGGCATTAGGGCTTACTTAGTTATCTTTAGGCAAATGAGTAAATGTTCGTGAAGTGGTCTTAGTGATATCATGCGAGGTTTACTAAAAGCTTATGGCTATTACTCACATTACGTAAATACCTAAGTGACTAAATGCCTAATGACTTGTCTGCATTACGGAACTCTGGAGTCAAATTATTTTTTGTCTTTCTAATTAAGCAATTTTAAGTTCCGTTGATTAAGTTGGAGTAAAAACTTATGTGTAAAGTTTGTAAGTGGGAGGAACATAACTACTTAACTAAAAGGGTATTCCAAAATTCAGTGTGTTATACATAAAGGAACAAGAAAGTCTGAATTCCACCATTACATTGGATGGCTGTAGTATGTTTGCCGCTGCCCTTGGCATAAATAAAGTACTTTTTATGTTTGCATATATTAATATTTATTTGAGCATTGTGGAGGTTCTAAAAAAACAAACCTAATCGTACATGGCGATTGAAGTGAAAAGTCCATCTAGCAAACATTAGCTGGTCAGAGGCGACCTCTGGCAATCGTCATCGGGGAAACTTCCCATTTCCCTTGACGACCTCTTCGACGACGATGACAATGACACCGCAAACGAGGACAAAGACGAAGACGACCGCGACTTTAGAACCCCCCCCCCCCCTTTCCTCCCCCTACCCGTGGCTGGTTCTAACCAGCATGCAGATGTGACACACGCAAGTGAAATACCTTTAACCGTACATAATATGCTAGCAGAATGTACCAAATATGATGCCTTGCGCATATTATTTGATCTCTCCCAATCATATGAAGAACTTCTATCATATGATAACGGCGACAAACTATATAAATTTCTCATCCAAAGTAATCTTATTATTTAACAAAATTTATTCACATCATACAGATTTATTTTATTTTTTGTTTTGCTATTACCATCATCATCATAATTTTATTTTGTTATATACACATTTAGAAAACAATCTAATCATCAAACACACCATTAACTAGAGGCGAGCTCTGGCAATCGTCGTCGGGGACCTTGCCGAATCCCCGGCGACGATGACAATGTCACAACGATCGATGACAAAGACGATGACGACAGCGACGTGAGAAACCCCCCTTCCTCCCATTATACCCATGGCTGCATGGTTCTGACCAGCATGGGCTCCTCCTAGAGGCGAGCTCTGGCAATCGTCGTCGGGGATCTTGCCACCTTCCCTAGACCGATGACAAAGACACAACGAACGATGACAAAGACGATGACGACCGCGACGTGAGAAACCCCTTTTCCTCCCCTTACCCGTGGCTGGTTCTGACCAGCATGGGCCCCTCCTCCCCACCCCCCTTAGGCTAGAGTGGTGCATTATGACCTAACGGTTGACGCGTCCTTAATCCAAATAAACCAAAATAAACTCATTTCATCAACTTTCAATATCATGGGCGGCGCAATAAGACCTAACCGGTTGAAGCGCTCATGTCGTCTTTTCCCGCTCATCTCAATTTTTCCTACATTATTGGCGCACTATGACCTAACGGTTACGCGCTCTTAATCCATATAAACAAAAAATATAATGTCGACAAACTTTCTAAATTTCCCATTCAAAGTAATTTGTTTAACCATATTTAATTCACATCAAACAAATTTTATTTTTTTCTAAATAATTTTATTTTTAAAAACTTAAAAAACAATGTAATAATAATCAAACGCCCACAAAATAATTGTCTTAACTTACAATTTCACAATAAGCGCAATTATAAGTGTCATAGTTTATCACGTCGTATTAGGCTACATGTTACGAAGTCCAAATAAACAAATAACAATTTTCTCCCCCTACCCGTAACTGGTACTGACCCCTAACCACATCCCCTTGGAGAGAGTGGCGCATTCTTACCTAACGTTTGACGCGCCTTTAATCCAGTTAAACTATCTTTATAAAAAAAAACATTACTACGTTTCCACACACCCTGTATTTCCATAAAACTAATTAGAAGTGGGTTGTTATCTTAACGAGTGCCTACCGTGTGAGAGTTGGCACCTAGGCTCACTTGATGGGCTCTTGGCCTATTGAACTAACTCGTATACTCTCTACATTTATTGGGCCATTAATTAATTACTTATACTCACCTTGCAACACCTCTTTCTTTATTAGAAGTAGGAAAACAAGGTAAATACATGCGAGAGTTATCAAGGAAGGTATCGGGGCAAAAAGTTTTAATCGACAGATTCTTTTAGTTTAATTACAATGGCTAAGTGTTGGCGACAAGATGTTGGTTTTCTACGTGGTCGTGGTGGTGGTATAGTCACGTGAGCTGGTGCATTAATTCGCATCGTTTCGCTCCGTTTCAGTATTGCTTTTTATTTCTTTGCGTGTGTTAAACGTATTAAGATAAAAAACAAACATGATATCCGATAGGTATGTTCACTTTGTTGGCATTGCCCTTCAACAATCCCCCGTCTGGGCCCGGGGAAGAATAGGCCCAGAGCATGGCTCTGCTAATCGTAAACCTTGCAAACATCAGCTAGTAAGGGGAGAGTATATTACTCCCCGAAACTAGAGACAAGCTCTGGCAATCGTCGTCGGGGACACCTCTCCCTTCCCTTGACGACCTCCCCAACGACGATGACAATGACACATCGAACTATGACGACCGGACGTGAGAAACCCCCCTTCCTCCCCTTACCCGTGGCTGGTTCTAACCAGCATAGGGTCCTCCTCCCCATATCCCCTGGGATAGAGTGGTGCATTATTACCTACCGGTTAACGCGTCCTTAATCCAAATAAACTTAAGGGCACCCGTATGTGATAATATGGCTAAATCTGACTTTTTCATTTTAATGGTTGAGTGAGTTCCTTGAAGTTTCAAGATTATGTAGGTGTAATTTATTTTTTAAATCGAACCAGTACTTATTTATACAAGTATTTATTCCCGTCTGGGCCCGGGGTAGCATTGGCCCAGAGCATGGCTCTGCTAATCGTAAAAGGCGATTCAAGAGAAAAAGTCCACCTCGCAAACATCAGCTAGAAAGAGCGGACTATCTTACTCCCCGAAACTCGATGCGAGCTCTGGCAATCGTCGTCGGGGACCTTGTCCCCTTCCCTTGACGACCCCCCGGCGACGATGACAATGACACAACGAACGATGACAAAGACAATGACGACCGAGACGTGAGAAACCCCCTTCCTCCCCTTACCCGTGGCTGGTTCTGACCAGCATGGGCCCCTCCTCCCCACCCCCCTTAGGCTAGAGTGGTGCATTATGACCTAACGGTTGACGCGTCCTTAATCCAAATGAACCAGAAAAGAAAAGAAAAAAAAATCAATGTACCTTTTCTCAAGATTGGCTTGATAGAAAGTTTTGACCATTTCAGGGCATGTTGGCACAGGTATAGAGCAGCATTTGAATGAGCAATTTTTCAAATTTTTTCCCCCCAAAAATTAATATTAATTATGAAGCATGTAAAAATGTTGATAAAATTATATCATTTCATAACCTTTTAAGGGTCCATTTTTCAAAAACACAAAATGTTTTACATTTAATTTGCTTAGGAAGGTTGTATCAGTTACCTCCAAAAAATTAATTCACTAGCTATATCCATTCTTGAGACAAGGTATATTAAAGTTGATTAATTTAACACCTGTCTGGGTCCGGGTAGAATTGGCCCAGAGCATGGCCATGCTAATCGTAAAAGGCGATTCAAGAGAAAAGTCCACCTTGCAAACATCAGCTAGTATGAAGGATAGTATATTACTCCCGAATCTAGAGGCGAGCTCTGGCAATCGTCGCCGGGGACCTTGCCCCCTTCCCTGACGACCCCCCGGCGACGATGACAAAGACAATGACACCACGAACAAACGACAAAGACAATGACGACCGCGACGTGAGAACCCCCCCTTCCTCCCCTTTCCCGTGGCTGGTTCTGACCAGCATGGGCCCCTCTTCCTCCCCCCCCCCTAGGTTAGAGTGGTGCATTATGACCTAACGGTTGACGCGTCCTTAATCCAAATAAACCAAAAATAAACATGGCTAGTATAACCCCATATGGGTGCCCTTAATCCAAATGAATGAAACCAAATCCTTCATATTATTTAATTTTTTAACTAAGAAAACAATAAAATCAAACACTCCGTTACAATATACAGGCGGCGCAATATGACCTAACCGGTTGAAGCGCCCTAGTTTCTCACGTCGTTTTCTGGATCAATCACAGCTGGAAACGCTGTATTATTTTGTGGAGGCGCCGGGTATGCTTAGCACTAAAAAAAAAAAGGTCGTTGCTTGTTGGTGCGTAGAGTAATGGTGTAGGGGCGGATGAAGAACGTTCAAACTTTCAGGGGGGTTGGGGGTGAGCCACTCCCCCTTACCCCCAGAGTCACCACTGGGCCCGGGGTAGAATTGGCCCAAAGCATGGCTCTGCTAATCGTAAAAGTCGATTCAAGAGAAAAAGTCCACCTCGTAAACATCAGCTAGTATGAAGGGTAGTATTTTACTCCCCGAAAATAGAGGCGAGCTCTGGCAATCGTCATCGGGGACCTTGCCCCCTTCCCTTGACGACCCCTCGACGACGATGAAGACAATTACACCACGAACTATGACAAAGACAATGACGACCGCGACGTGAGAACCCCAATTTCCTCCCCTTACCCGTCGCTGGTTCTGACCAGAATGGGCCCCTCCTCTCCACCTCCCCCCAGGGTGGTGCATTATGACCTAAAAGTTTACGCGTCCCCGTCTGGGCCCGGGTTATAGAATTGGCCCAGAGCATGGATCTGCTAATCGTACAAGGCGATTCAAGAGAAAAAGTCCACCTCGCAAACATCAGCTAGTACTAAGGGTATTATATAACTTCCCGAAAACTGAGGCGAGCTTGGCAATCGCGTCGGGGACCTTGGCCCCCTTTTCCCTTGACGACCCCCGGCGACGATGACAATGACAAAAACGAACGATGACAAAGACGAGACGACCGCGACGTGAGAAACCCCGTCTCCCCTTACCCGGGGCTGGTTCTGTCCAGCATGGGCCCATCCTCCCCAACCCCCTGAGGCTAGAGGGGCGCATTATGACCTAACGATTGACGCGTCCTTAACCCAAAAAAAATCCAATTTAACAAAACAAACAAAACGACGTGATTTATACCCGGTACCTGCCCAATCAGAGTCGCGCGTTTAACGCTCGCGCCAACATTGTCGGTTATGAAAGTAAAGTGGTGCTGAATGGGACAGAAAAAAAACTGCTCGAATTTATTAATTTGTTTCACATAAATAAAAAAAACAGAATATATAGCAAAAAAATTCGAGACTGCCGAAAGTAAATGATGTTTTCTGTAAATATTAGTTCCTTAGGTTAAATTATAGATTTTGCAAAAATGTATAGCTGCACATTTGTTTTAAAAATTATATCAAAAAGTCATGGCTTAAGTGTTTTTCATTTTTTTTAAAAGTTGTTTACTTTAAATTTATCGTACTCAGTAGAAATTCCACCTTCTGCTAATAGTGTTTTACCTTTTTGAGATAGAAAACAGTTGCGCGAGATATACAATTACAAGTTATTCGCAATTAGTACCGACATGAGACTGTAAACAAATCCCGCCATCTAGGAGCGATGGTAGTGATGCACGCAGTCATATCTCACACAACGCGTAGCCACTTGAAACCGACGAAATAATCTCCAAACAAGATAATAAACCTCCCACAAAACCACCTTCACAATTATCATAATATTTTTTTAAGAAAAAAATTGAAATCAAATCCCCCTTCTACACCTTGTCGCCATGTTTTCGTTACACGTCAAGTAATATTATTCTTTGAGGAACCCCTGGGTGGAAGACAAATCAAAACGTGTTAACTATTTCATTACCAACGTGGATGCAGACACTTTCTACCCACGCATATTCCTGGCGGCACAGTGTTGTTTATCTTAGCCTGTCAACAGATAATTTCAAGATTCGAAGACACATTTCGTCATTTACGTCTCTGTTTTGGTGTTTTTATTTATAGTTCTTGTCTCTTAACCACCAACACAATTTATAAGGGTATTCAAATTTCAGGGTGTCTTGACCCTGTTTAAGGATAACAAATTACATTGTCGCACCACGTCTGGGCCCGGGGTAGAATTGGCCAAGAACATGGCTCTGCTAATCGTAAAAGGCGATTCAAGAGAAATAGACCACCTCGCAAACATCGGCTAGTAAGAGGGGAGTTTACTTCACTCCCCGAAACTAGAGGCAAGCTCTGGCAATCGTCGTCGGGGACCTTGCCCCCTTCCCTTGACGACCCCCCGGCGACGATGACAATGACACAACGAACGATGACAAAGACGATGACGACCGCGACGTGAGAAACCCCCCCTTCCTCCCTTCCGATGGCGTTTGACCAGCATGGGCACCTCCGCCCCCCCTAGGCAGAGTGGCATTATGACCCAACGGTTGACGGTTCTTATCCAAAAGGCAAACCCTCCCTTCCTTGACGACTCCCTGACGATGACGACGGACGGGTATGCACGAACGATGAAGACGACGAGACGGCGACGCGAGACCAATCCTTGCCCAACCGCGGCGGTCGCCAGCAGGCCTCCTCAGTGGCGTCACTAGGGGGTTTGGGGGAGGGCGTGCGCCCGCCCAATCGCAATCCGCGCCCCCCCAATAATTTTCTTGTTTTACCTTTTTTTTCAATTTTCAACCCACAGTCACAGCTGCACTTTACGAGGATTATCACTACTTAAAATAATTTGATATTCATTACTTTATTTAACTATTGATGTACCGGTGGGTAATTTCTTATTAAAAGACACGAGATTTAAAAACAATTGTTGATGTTAATTTGCGTCACTAAGGGGGTTCTGGGGAGGGCATGCGCTCCCCCAATCGCAATCCGCGCCTCCCACCCCCCAATAATTTTCTTGCTTTTACTTTTTTTCAATTAACAACCCACAGTCACAGCTACACTTTACGTGGATTATCACTACTTAAAATAATTTGATAATCATTACTTTATTAAACTAATAATGTACTGGTGGGTAATTTGTTATCAAATGACACGAGATTTAAAAAAAATTGTTGATGATAATTTTTGCTAGTAGTTTGGAATTAATTCATATGACAATTAAATTGTCTACTTGTGAAGTGTTTCATTTCCTTCTTTTGTCCGAGCCCAGTAAAAATGGGAAATTTTCTTATAGAACAAGAATAAATAGTTTTCAACTGCGTTTTAGAGCACTGATTTGCATCAAAATTACCTTGTGATTGAAAAATATATAAAGGATGAAGCCTCTCAGAGCCCCGCCCTAAATTCGACCATTTGAATCTTTCCTTTGCATTGTCCGAAATCATCAATAGCAAATATATGTGACTAAACTGAAAATAAGATCAAAAGTTATTATGTTGCCATGTATAATGACGACAACACAAATTGACGCACACAAACTACAAAGTTTTGGAATTGCATTCAGCCTAACGCTTTTTTCTAAAACGCACCAAATGCACTCAAACAACCTGATTTTCAAAATTTTCGCCTGCGGCTCTATTTATGGGGGGGGGGGCTCTGCCCCCCATACTCTCCGTGCTTCGTCCTATTCCCACAAAAGTACTTGCGCCCCCCCAATGTCCAATCTCTAGTGACGCTCCTGCCCCTCATCCCCATATCCCCTATAATAGAGTGGCGCATTATGACCAAACGGTTGACATGCCCTTAATCCAAAAAAAACTAAACTAACGTTGAAACCAAATTACCCCGTCTGGGCCCGGGGTAGAATTTGGCCCAGAGCATGGCTCTGCTAATCGTAAAAGGCGATTCAAGAGAGAAAGTCCACCTCGCAAACATCAGCTAGAAAGAGCGGAGTATCTTACTCCCCGAAACTAGAGGCGAGCTCTGGCAATCGTCGTCGGGGACCTTGCCCCCTTCCCTTGACGACCTCCCGGCGACGATGACAATGACACAACGAACGCTGACAAAGACGATGACGACCGCGACGTGATAAACTCCATTTCCTCCCCTTACCCGTGGCTGGTTCTGACCAGCATGGGCCCCTCCTCCCCCACCCCCCTGAGGCTAGAGTGGTGCATTATGACCTAACGGTTGACGCGTCCTTAATCCAAACAAACCAAAAAATTAAACAAATTATTCGTTATTAAAACAAATCGAATGCAATTTATATTAAAATGTGACAAACCATTAATTTCGTACTATTCTAAATATATATTTTAACACATTTGTTTTTATTTATCTTCGTCTTCAACAAACATATTTTTGCCGTTCTTGAAACAGGTTACCGATATGTCATGATTATACCTTGTAGCTATTTAGACTTGTCAAATGATAAGTGATTATCCCTAGCTGTTCCTCAAGCAAGGTTGTCGATGTATGACTAATACAGCGCGGCCAGGCTAGGAATGCGAGGATGTCAGCTGCATTGACGTTTAGATGCCAGCTAGGGTGAAGCAACTTGAATCAGCGGCGGGGGGTCAAAGGTCTCTGGTATGATGCTTCTTTTTTCTTAACTTTCTGTCGCGTAGACGTCGCGTGATTACGTGGATTCGTGACATTTTGCTTTCACGGTTGTCAAAGACATCGCAATCGTATGATACGTGTCACCGGGTGATTGAAAACCGGACAAGGCCTTTCCTGCCCTTTCCCGTGGCTGGTTCTGATCAGCATGGACCTTTCCTCCCTACATCCCCTAAGCGCATAAGATCTAACGATTCCCTGCCATCGAACATAACATAAACTCATTAACTTACTCAACCCCGTCTGGGCCTTGGGCCTTGACGTTTGAACCCCCTTTACTCTACCTACCTTTGGCTGGTTCTGACCAGCATGGGCCCCTCCTCCACATATCCCCAAGGAGTGGCAAATTATGACCTAACGGTTGACGCGACTGTATACTACGTGATCTAAATTTTACCATGCGCGTGATCCTCTTTAGCCTACGACAAAATACAAAATCAGAATTTTGGAACAAAGAACAGAGAGAACATGGCACATCAATCATACACGATAGACTTTAGTCGAAGGGAAGGACAAGATAGGTTGCAACTTTTTGCTGATCCATTTTTTACAACAATGTATTTACATTTGTAACAATCACTATAACAATAATTATTAATTAATAATCTAGTCTACATGTTATCACTCAACACATGCATTTTATATAAATTTTCTCCCGTCCGTGTCCAGGGTAGAACTTGGCCCAGAGCATGGCTCTGCTAATCGTAAAACGCGAAAAAAGAGATAAAGTTCATCTCGCAAACATCAGCTTGTATGTAGGAGAGTATTTAACTCCCCGAAAAAAGATGCGAGCTCTAGCGGTCGTCGTCTGGGCCCTCACTTTCCTAAACGACCTCCCCGAGTATGACGACCATGACAACACAAACGATGACAAAGACGATGACCACCACGACGTGAGAATTCACCTTTCCTCACCCTATCCGTGGCTGATTTTGACCACCATGAGTAATTCCCCTCCATGTCCACTATAATCTAGGGTGACCTTACGACCTAACGGTTGACTTCCCTAAATAAACGAACTGAAAAGAAAAATCTAAACTAAACGCATTATGACATTACGGTTGACACGCCCTGAAACTTAAAAAATCCAAAAAATCTAAGTTTCTTCCTAAAAATATTTTCATTCTAGCTATAAATTTTCACGACCTACAGCCCGTTACCAAGTTAGAAATTTGTTTGCACGCACAGCAGAGAACTTGTTCAGTAACAGGTGCCAGACCGGACGAGTGACGGGATCGAGCTGTGATGAATCGTAGAGCTTCGATGATGATCCATCAAGAACAACATTAGGAAGTCGTGACGTCAACGACGGGACACAAACTAGTGTCGCATGCGAAGGGTTTTGTATTTTGGTAACCGGATATCATCATAGTTGTTGCATAATTTTTATTTATATTCATCCCCGTCTGGGCCCAGAGCATGGCTCTGCTTATCGTAAAAGGCGAGGAAACAGGAAAAGTCCATCACGCAAACATCAGCCAGTATGTAAGGGAGGAATTCACTTTCTGAAACTGGAGGCGAGCTCTGGCAATCGTCGTTGGGGACCTTGCCCCATTCCCTTGACGACCCCCCGGCGACGATGACAATGACACAACGAACGATGACAAAGACGATGACGACCGCGACGTGAGAAACCCCCTTCCTCTCCTTACCCGTGGCTGGTTCTGACCAGCATAAGCTCCTCCTCCCCACCCCCCTTAGGCTAGAGTGGTGCACTATGACCTAGCAATGACGCGTCCTTAATCCAAATAAACCAAAACAAAAACAAAAACAAAAATTTGCAAAAAAAAACAAACAAACGGAAGCCGTTAAGCTCTTCTTCACAAGTCTTCGACTGTGCAAATGATGTGAAAAAGAGAAGTTGAGCCAAGAGTTGAGCCAAGCTTTTCCTTTTTTTCTCCCTAGTTTCGTATTGAAAAGAAGTAAGATCATTTCAACTGTTGACGAGCGCCATGCCAACCATTTTCGTGGTAAAAAAAGTAAAATTTTAAACTCAAAATCATAAAAAAAATGCTTGGCCATTGAATTAGGTTTGCTCAAAACAGTTCCTTGTTGTATTAAGAATAGACAACATCAAAATTCATCAGTCAAGTGGCTGGTTCTGACCAGCATGGGTGCATACTCACCATATACCCTAGGCTAGAGTGGTGCATTATGACCTAACGGTTGACGCGTCCTTAATCCAGATAAACAAACTAGAATCCCTCCTTCCCATATATCCCCTAGGCTAGAGTGGCGCATTATGAGCTAGCGGTTTACTCGCCCTTAATCCAAATAAACAGTTTCGGCAGAATTTAGCCCAGAGCATGGCTCTGCTAATCGTACAAGGCGATTCAAGAGAAAAAGTTCATTTTCTTTTACCTCGCAAACATCAGCTATAGAATGAAGGGTAGTATTTTACTCCCCGAAAATAGAGGCGAGCTCTGGCAATCGTCGTCGGGGAACTTGCCCCCTTCCCTTGACGATCTCCCTGACGACGATGACAACCGCGACGTGAGAAACCTCCCTTCCTCCCCTTACCCATGGCTGGTTCTGACCAGCATGGGCCCTTCCTCCTCCTCCCCCCCCCCCCTTTTTTAGAGTGGTGCATTATGACCTAACGGTTGACGCGTCCTCCAATCCAAATAAACCAACAAATTTTTCATATATGACACTTCAATACAACATTAATCCATCAACAAACCATAAACTCAATTCATTAACTTTCAATATCACAGGCGGCGCAATAAGACCTTACCGGTTGAAGCGCCTTAGTTTCTCACGTCCTCGTAACCGTTGTCCAAATTCAGTTTCTAAGATAGATGCTTTACCCCATTTTCGTGCTTACATCAACGGATGCCATCATTATAATTCTATGATGTCATTTTTAATTTTGTGAGTTTTTTGGCTAGCTGATATCAAAATTGTCCGTCTGGGCCCGGGTAGAATTGGCCCAGAGCATATCTCTACTATAATCGTAAAAGGCGATTCAAGAGAATAGGTCCACCTCGAAAACATAAGCTGGTATGAAAGGTAGTACTCTACTCCCCGAAAATAGAGTCAAGCTCTGGCAATCGTCGTCGGGGACCTTGCCCCCTTATTGTGACGACCCCTCGATTCGACGACGATGACGACAATGACACAACGAACGATGACAAAGACAATGACGACCGCGACGTGAGAAACCCCCGTTCCACCCCTTTCCCGTAGCTGGTTTTGACCTGCATGGGCTCCTCCTCCCCATATCCCCTATATGATTAGAGTGGTAGGCCTACATTATGACCTAACGTTTGACGCGTCCTTAATCCAAATAAATCAAAATATGTGTATATATTTATTTTAATCACGATCATTTTCTTCTCTATATATGAACATTTCAAAAACAATATAGTCACCAACACACCATAAACTTTTTTCACTTTTTTTACTTTCAATATCACAGGCGGCGCAATAAGACCTACCGGTTGAAGCGCCTTAGTTTCTCACGTCGTCGTATCCGTTGTCCAAACTCTGTTTCTAAGATAGATGCTTTACCCTATTTTCTTGCTTACATCAACGGATGCCATCACTATCTATTCTAAGATGTCATTTTTATTTTCAGAGTTTTTTGGCTAGCTGATATCAAAACTGCCCGTCTGGGCCCGGGGTAGAATTGGCCCAGAGCATGGCTCTGCTAATCGTAAAAGGCGATTCGAAAGAAAAAGTCCACCTCGCAAACATCAGCTAGTATTAAGGGTAGTATTTTACTCCACAAAAATGGAGGCGAGCTCTGGCAATCGTCGTCGGGGACCTTGCCCCCTTCCCTTGACGACCCCTCGACGACGATGACGATAATGACACCACGACGATGACGAAGACAATGACGACCGCGACGTGAGAACCCCCTTTCCTCCCCTTACCCGTGGTTGGTTCTGACCAGCATGGACCCCTCCTCCCCCCCAAATAATTTAGAGTGGTGCATTATGACCTAGCGGTTGACGCGTCCTTAATCCAAATTAACCTAAAAAGACACCACGAACGATGACGAAGACAATGACGACCGCGACGTGAGAACCCCCTTTCCTCCCCTTACCCGTGGCTGGCTCTGACCAGCATGGGCCCCTCCTCCCCACTCCTCTAGGTTAGAGTGGTGCATTAGGACCTAACGTTTGACGCGTCCTTAATCAAAATAAACCAAAAAAAAAACCTCTATTTGCTAGAGGCTACTGTGTCTGTTTTGTGTAGTTCTTGGTAATTGTATCGATTTATTATCTTAACACACTAAAGGAATCTTCTAGACGTACTAAGCCTGTATAATATCCACCACAAAAACAAAAATTTGTAAAAAAAACAACAAAAAAAACGGAAGCCATTAACGTATTAAAAAGAAGTAAGATCATTTCAACTGTTGACGAGCGCCAAGTCAACCATTTGCGTGGTAAAAAAGTAAAATTTTAAACTCAAAATCATAAAAATTGCTTGGGCATTGAATTTGGTTTGCTCCAAACAGTTCCTGGTTGTATTGAGAATAGACAACATCAAAATGCATCAGCCAAGTGGCTGGTTCTGACCAGCATGGGTGCCTCCTCACCATATCCCCTAGGCTAGAGTGGTGCATTATGACCTTACGGTTGACGCGTCCTTAATCCAAAATAAACTAATCGTCCCATTTCCCTCCTTCACATATCCACTTTACTAGAGGGGTGCATTGTGAACTAAAAGTTGACGCGCTCTTAATCCAAATAAACTAAAATGAGGAAAAACCTTGAATCGCATTCCCTCGTCTGGGCACGGGGTAAAATTTGCCTCAGAACATTGCTCTGCTAATCGTAAAAATATATAATTCGTATAACATAAGATTTTTTGTAACTGGCTAAGATTGTTATTCTCAATATTATGTTTTCGGTCACCCTATATTCTTCGGGAACTGTTGTCTCACTTCGGGTCAGAAGTCAAAGACACGAAGCGTCGCGCGTTCAGTCCAACGTAATGTCCCACATTCGGAACCACACAGCGCTATGTAGCTAACTGGCCACAGGCGACTGACTACAAGGAAACTAGGAAACAATTTGGAGAAATTTATTATGCACGTTTGAAAAACGATGGTTGGATCTTTACCTGACTCAATGTCTGTGTTGTAAACGTTTATTATTACGCTTGCCAGACGAGCTTCAATATAACTTATATGAAATGTATTGGAGTCATAGTAAATCGTGTTTATTGCTGTGGACGGTACAACTCAATTAAGTGGGTGCCTAAACAGCGTACACTTACTATCGTAAACTTTACACCTTTTAAATTCAGTACAAGCTTATATCTTGAACAATAATCTGGGACTTAAATAAAACACGTGTATTTAATAAGGTCGGGCTGGAATTTGGCCCAGACCATGGCTCTGTTTATCGTATAAGGCGATTCAAGAGAAAAAGTCCACCTCGCAAACATCAGCTAGTATGAAGGGTAGTATTTTACTCTCCGAAAATAGAGGCGAGCTCTGGCAATCGTCGTCGGGGACCTTCCCCCTTCCCGTGACGACCCTTCGACGACGATGACAACTACACAACGAACGATGACAAAGACGATGACGACCGCGACGTGAGAAACCCCCCTTCCTCCCCCTACCCGTGGCTGGTTCTGACCAGCATGGGCCTCTCCTCCCCATATCCCCTAGGCTAAAGTGGTACATTTTGTCCTAACGGTTTACGTCCCCTAATCCAAATAAACCAAAATAATACTAGAAAACAATATACCCAATCATCAAACACACTACAAACTCATTTCTTTAACTTACGATATCACAGGTGGCGCAATATGATGTTACCGGTTGAAGCGCCCTAGTTTATCACGTCGTCTCAGTTTCATTTGTTTTTTTAATTATTAGAGTATTACGCCCAACGTTTTCTCCTAGGATAATATTTCCCTTTTGCATAGCCAATTATGTAAAAATGTTTTATGAGCTTAGCTTGAGGCTGAATGTGAAGCTATTTCTAATATCTATTCCCAATACGCCTCGGGGATTAATTAACAGTAACCTCTCAGCATGACAAATTTCGTTAGACAAAATAATAGCTTTTCGAAAAGTATCCAATTAGATTGATGTAATGTGTTTTGAAAAGAAAGGTGCCCGAGATTTCTCAGGGGGGTTTCGTACCCCCTATTGAGGTAAATATCAACCACGTCTTACAATACTTTGAATTGTTATGAGGCTTATTAATTAAACAACATTCACGCGTACAATGCGTGTAGCTGGTAGCAATTTGTCACAAATATAGAATCTTCATGGTCGATCTTCATAATGTATATTTTCAAAAACTTTTTAAGGCAACGTCAACGGTCTATTTTGGTGTGTGTTGATAAGTATTTGTTTTTTCTTCTACTATTAATTTGATATCTTGCATTTTAGGCACGTGTTAATAAAGGCTATCATTTCTCTTTTTTTTAAAGATTAGAAAAACAATAGGTTATTAATAAAAAAAGAAACAAATCGAAAAAAGTGTACAACCTACAATATCACAGGCGGCGTAAATGTCCTAACCGGTTGAAGCGGCTTAGTTTCTCACGTCGTCGTATCAGGGTGTACAAATTGCCCCAGAGTATGGCTCTGCTCTTCGATAAAAGGTGATTCAAGAGAAAAAGTCCACGTCGCAAACATCAGCTTGTAAGAAGGGTAAAATTATACTCTCAGAAACTAGAGCGAGCCTGGAATGTCTGTGTCGGAAGAAAGTGCCCCTTACTTGACGACCCTTTCGTACGAAAATTCAGCAAACGATGACAAAGACAATGACGGCCTACTGTGAGAACCCCCTGTCTTATCCCCCAGCACATTCCCCGTACAATCGGTATGGTAGCGATTTGACCAGCATGGACCCCTCCCTGTCCTATATGGAGTATTTTCACAAAACTTTTAATGAACGTCTAACCCTCCGTTCGTGCTGCGGAATTTTTTAATACCATCCCTCTGGTTATTTGTCTATGCACTCCAAAAAGCATTTTGGCTTTTATTAAGTTAGAAAAATGTTTTAATTTCGTGTGTCATATGATTTAGTGTGAACTACATTACGGGTTTTTTAATGTCAGGACAGGGAATAAAATGCCAATGAACCTTTTTGTAGAAATATTATTTTATGGTGTTCAGATTTAAAAGGAATTTCAAAATATTCAAAAAAGGTGTCCAATAGAATAAGTTTAAGTTTTCAACTTTTTAGTATAAAGAGGGAACCATTAAAACTTGCAAGAGAATTTTCAAATTACAAATTAAAAATTAAGCCAATGCATTGAGTTTCCATGACCTTGATGACGATCACGCGTGGGTTCAGAAACCCAGCCAAGTTTAGACCGGCAATAAACGACACTAAAAGCCCTAATGATTAGAGGGTTACAAACTTTTCTAACAGTAACCCCCCCGACTTACCTACCCTTAAGAGTGCAGAGTCGTAAAACAGTCTGATGCAGAAAACCAATCCGAATGTAGACCCTGGGGTTTGTAGAACCCCACGCGAGTGACGGAGGGTCTAATCCAAATAAACAAAACAAAAGATGACAATGACAACACGAACGATAACTAAGTCGATGACGATTGCGACGTGAGAACCCCCCCTTTCCTCCCCTATCCATGACTGGTTCTGACCAATATGAGCCCACCTACCTATATCCCTAGGCCAGAATAGCGCATTATGACCTGACGGTTGACGCGCCCTTAATCCAAATAAACTAATTCCTCTACACTCGTGGCTGGTTCTAAACAGCATTGGATTTTCCTCCCCGTATCCCCTAGGCTAGTGTAGCGCATTATAACGTAACGGTTGACGTGCCCTTAATCTAAAGCAACTTAAAAACATGAAAAATGGAACAACTACCTGAAACATCATTGTTACAAGACAATATCTATAAATTACACATTTTCATTTACGTCAAAAGTCTCTTGAGCAGTGGAAACTTTTCCCCACGGGCTGGAAGCCTCATGTGGAGCCTAATAACAGAAATAATACTTGTAATCACAGCTATATTCTATAAAACTGTTTTTATATGACTGATGAGTTGATTATTTTTTAAGCAACGGCTTCTATTACGCACCTGAGTCGTGAACCCGACTCGTGAGCCGTGATTGTCCAGTATATAGCGGCGCTAGAGAAGCTAATCTATAAAAAAAAGGTATATAAAAGGAAATAGTAGTGTATGAATGGAATTCTGCAAATAAATAAATAAACAGTTTTATACAAGTGGAAAACATTAGTGATACACCTTTGGGAGGGTATACTTCATAAGGTAAGTTACAAGAAAACCGTACACATTTCGCATTTAGCACATTCCTATAGTGAAAAAGCTATCTCAAACCGTGTCATTTTTTTTGCCCATAACCGAGGACCATTCCTTCAATTATCATCCGCCCGGCTTGCGGCAATCATGATTAAAGAAGGTGGTCAATGGATAATCCCTAGAAATGAAAGGGTCTCGCCTCAGGTACTGGGCCAAGTAAGACACGGTTTGAGTATAAACTGTTCATTTTTTTTTACACATAGACACAATACATTTATGTAATTATAGTTTATCCTTAGCGATCCGGAATAAGTGTACTATGAGATTTGTTATATTTTTAACATTTCAGCCTAAAATATCGAGTTATCTGTGCCCCGTCTGGGCTCGGGGTAGATCCTGGCCCAGAGCTGGCCAAAAAGCGATCAGAGAGAAGTCCACTCGACATACATAGCTAGTTAGACCGGAGATATTACTCCGAACTAGAGGCGAGCTCTGCAACCGTCGTCGGGGAACCTCCCCTTCCCTTAACGACTCCCGACGACGATGACAATGACAAAACGAACGATGACAAAGATGATGACGACCGCGACGTGAGAAACCCCCCTTCCTCCCCTTAGTAGCTGGTTCTGACCAGCATGGGCCCCTCCTCCGCATATCCCGTAGGCTCGAGTGGTCCATTATGATCTAACGCTTAACGCGTCCTTAATCCAAGTAAACCAAAAATCGAATGATATTCGCGTAGCTATAATAATTTAACGTGATATTTACTGGCAATATCGTCGGGTGTTATAATTTGTAATTTAAGCATCCTGCTTCGGAGCAGTTATGAATAAGGAAGTGCCATCCTAGATTACGCGTTAGTAAGTATAGGCTAGCCTCTACCTCGAGTGTTTTTAATTAAGTCCTAGGTGATATGTATTACTTTTATGAAAAGCGCAAACTTGAAAGTCTAAAATATTACCTAATTTTTGGAAACCTCAGAATTAGGAATCCATGCAGTGCCTTGGGCAAAATCTTCGTTAAAAATAATGAAGCAGTAATATCCCTTTACGAATTAAGCAATATTTTGTAAAGAGCGTGAGATTGAAAATTGAGAATAGTAGGTAGGTTGTCTAATCTTTAATACAAATATTAGTGGTTTTAATAATTGTTGCGGTTTAAAGCACACGCCTTTTCTGAAAGATTCCCAGTGATTCACTGAATAGTCTTGAGAACTCGATTTTCAACCTTATGAAAGGAACGGCGATTTAAAAATATGAACCTTAAATTCGTGTTCTTTTTATCCTTTTAAACAATCGTCTAATTGATCGGTCATTTCGGTTGACCTTTCGACTCTTCATATTCTACCTGGTTGACCTCTTCAGAACAATTAAGGTCAATTTTTAAACCCCTACGAGTATTTTTTGTGTAAAACAATGAATGTGAGGTTAGGATGACCCTGCTTGGGATGGGAACGGGCGACGCCTTCGCTTGATGGATGTTAGGGCTCAATCTTCTGGACTCTACGCCCAACCAGGCTCACCTGGTCTGGACAGGCCAAGTTTGAGTTTTAAACAATGGGTTATAGAATTAGTTTGTGGTCAGTTTGTTCGTGTGTGCGTGTGGTGAATGCGTGCACGAGTACTCAATCATACAAAGAACTTCCATCATATGATAACGGCGACAAACGTTCAAAATTTTTCGTTCGAAATAACATATTTAACCAATATTTAATTCACGTTAAACATATTTCATTTGTTATTCAAGTATTTTTTTTTCTTTTGCTATAATTATCATCTCTTTCTTTTCTTTTATACACCTAGAAAACAATATAATCTTTTGCCGTCTTCAAGGAATCCAAAATGACCCACAACTATCGTTTAACAATGTAGAACTTCTATTCAAAACAAATGTCCGTCGTCTCGGCATGGTGTTTGACAAAAAGCTAAATTGGAAAGACCACGTTGTTGAGTTACGCAAAAAATGCATGTTGAAAATCAACCTATTGAAAGTTCTCAGTAATACATCGTGGGGTGCAGATAGGACTTGCATGTTGAGAATTTACGGATCTCTAGTTTGCTCCAAGATGGACTATGGATGTTTCGTATACTCTTCAGCAAGTAACACAACCCTTAAACTTCTAGACACTGTCCACCATTGTGGTCTTCGTATTGCTCTTGGTGCATTTCGAACAAGCCCGGTAGTCAGCTTGTATGCCGAGTCAGGTGTGTCCTCCTTGGCAGAACGGAGAAACCTCTTGATGGGTACGTATGTAATAAAAATTAAAGCTATGCCTAACCATCCAGCAAATCGGAATGTTTTTAACACGACATATGTCAGACACTTTGATAACAAACCCAAGGCATCTCTTCCAACGGGATTAAGATGTAAACTTTTGTTTAATCTTATAGAATTTCATCTGCCAAAAGTTTTTAATTTTGTTTTTAGCAATAACCCGCCCTGGTCTACACCAGAGCCGATTATTATATTTGACCTTTGTCGTTTGATAAAAACTCTACTTGCGATAGTGTATTCAAAATTAACTTTAGAGAGATTTGCCATGAACATCAAAGGTTTACTTTGGTATTCACAGATGGCTCCAAAATTGACAACAAGGTTGGAAGTGCTTTTTATTGCTCCACCTTAACTGAACGTTTCAGGCTAAGCGACGTGTGTTCAGTTTTCACTGCAGAGTTATTCGCCATCCGTGAAGCTCTTAAATACATTCTACGCTGTCGTTGTGGAGAATACCTTTTGTGTTCAGATAGTTTAAGTTCACTTCAAGCTATAGAACTCATGTATTCAAGTCATCATTTGGTACAAGACATCCAATTCTATTTAGAAAAACTAACCTCTAAGGGTTATATAATAGAGTTTTGCTGGATACCTGGACACGTGGGCATAGAGGGAAATGAACACGCTGATAGGGCTGCTAAGGAAGCTTCCCAGCGTCGCGACGTTGATTTCAATCTAGTTCCCGTTCCAGATGTCAAGAGTGGATTCAAGCAAAGATTGTTGGATTTGCGACAAACATCTTGGGATGTGTTGCAAAATAACAAATTGCGTAGTGTGATGCCCACATTGACTAACAAAATTCGTCCACCTACGTCTCGACTCTCTCGTAGAGAAGAGGTGGTATTGTCTAGACTTCGTATAGGGCACACACGCCTAACACACGGATATCTCTTAACCAGAGAAAAGGTTATTCCCATATGTGACACATGTGATGTACCTTTAACCGTACATCATATGCTAGCAGAATGTACCAAATATGATGCCTTGCGCATGCAATTTGATCTCTCCCAATCATATGGCCCACATTGGCTAACAAAATTCGTCCACCTACGTCTCGACTCTCACGTAGAGAAGAGGTGGTATTGTCTAGACTTCGTATAGGGCACACACGCCTAACACACGGATATCTCTTAACCAGAGAAAAGGTTATTCCCATATGTGGCACATGTGATGTACCTTTAACCGTACATCATATGCTAGCAGAATGTACCAAATATGATGCCTTGCGCATGCAATTTGATCTCTCCCAATCATATGAAGAACTTCTATCATATGATAACGGCGACAAACTTTCCAAATTTCTCATCCAAAGTAATCTATTGAACAAACTTTAAGTAACTTCAAACACATTTCTTTCTTTTCTTTATTTTCATTTACATACATAACTTTTATTTTGCTATTACTTTCTTCATCTTCAATTTATTTTGTTATTTATACACTTAGAAAACAATCTAATCATCAAACATACCTGCATTAACTCTTCTAATTTACTTTCATTCACAGGCGGCGCAATATGACCTAACCGGTTGAAGCGCCCTAGTTTCTCACGTCGTCGTCGCCCAATCATATGAAGAACTTCTATCATATGATAACGGCGACAAACTTTCCAAATTTTTCATCCAAAGTAATCTATTTAACAAACTTTAATTAACTTCATACACATTTCTTTCTTTTCTTTCTTTTCATTTACATACATAACTTTTATTTTGCTATTACTTTCTTCATCTTCAATTTATTTTGTTATTTATACACTTAGAAAACAATCTAATCATCAAACATACCTGCATTAACTCTTCTAATTTACTTTCATTCACAGGCGGCGCAATATGACCTAACCGGTTGAAGCGCCCTAGTTTCTCACGTCGTCTAATAAACATACCATACACTAATTAATTAACTTACAATATCACAGGCGGCGCAATATGACATGACCGGTTGAAGCGCCCTAGGTTCTCACGTCGTTGTTTGAATCTGGTCATGTTAGTAATTAATATCCGCTCAAATATGTAGCGTTCCTCTTGAAATACAATCTGTATAGCTGGTATATCATATTCATAACATAACACATTAAAATATTCAAGTAGAATGTTTTTGAGAAAGCCCATAGATGCCCTGATATTAAGAGGTGTAACTTTATTGTCAAGTCAGGCTTATGAAAGGCTGGTATAAAGCTAGGTTTTTATGACGTGTATCTAATCATGGTTTTGCCGGCTGTCTGTGTATAATCATGCGAAATGTCACCCATGCAGCAAAGTCAATTCATTGCGTCGGTTTTCAAAACATTCACTTTGATGTTGTATTACATATGCGTGAATTATTCAAAACTAGTTAATAATTAATTATTTTTTATACACGTCGAATTCAAAACAAGTTGAAATTGTGTGTGGGTATTAATAATACGTTAAACATGTTAAAAAGATGGACGTGTATGGCTGAGGCGAAACCAAATTGAATTCTGACAGGTCGTAGACATTATATACTTAGCTGCCGAGCAATTAGAATCAAAAAGAATTATTAATCGTAAATATTACTGATTATCTTAATTTGATTGTTTGAATTTTAATGTGTTGTTAATGTGGCGTGCATTTAGTAAGTATGCAGTTCTATCTTGTGATGAGATATCTTGTTTCGATATTATTCGTTTCATAGTTGATTCCCTCTTACCAACAACGCTGACAAATATGATTTAATTTTTTCTCGGTCACTATAATAATAAAGTAAATACATCGACATGGATTGTTGGATTATTTGTTGGAAAGGGAAATAGAAGAAATCCGCATCTATGCAATTAGATTTATTTAGTTGTCCTCCTTATTTGTAAATCAGTTTTTTAACTGAATAAGATAGACGTTAAATACATAAAAATACCTTTTGCAAATAACATTATTATTTGTAAATAGAAGAGATTTGATTGATAACAATGCATAATTATTAATTTGTTCATATCCAATCACTTCAAATGTTAATTTCTCCCCTTACCCGTGGCTGGTTCTGACCAGCATGGGCCCCTCCTCCTCACCCCCCCCCCCGTCTGGGCCCGGGGTAGAATTGGCCCAGAGCATGGCTCTGCTAATCGTAAAAGGCGATTCAAGAGAAAAAGTCCACCTCGCAAACATCAGCTAGAAAGAGCGGAGTATCTAACTCCCCGAAACTAGAGGCGAGCTCTGGCAATCGTCGTCGGGGACATTGTCCCCTTCCCTTGACGACCCCCCGGCGACGATGACAATGACACAACGAACGATGACAAAGACGATGACGACCGCGACGTGAGAAACCCCCCTTCCTCCCCTTTCCCGTGGCTGGTTCTGACCAGCATGGGCCCCTCCTCCCCCACCCCCTTAGGCTAGAGTGGTGCATTATGACCTAACGGTTGACGCGTCCTTAATCCAAATAAACAAACAAAACCCCCCCCCCCTTAGGCTAGAGTGGTGCATTATGACCTAACGGTTGACGCGTCCTTAAACCAAATAAATAAACCACAGGAGAAAAAAGATTGCACGCAGTGCTTCTGTCATTACTCACACGAAATCACCCGAGAACAATACAAAACTAGATTATTAGTACCCTGCCCCATACTACAGGTACTGGTGTAAACTCGTTTCATAAACTTACAATATCACAGGTGGCGCAATATGACATGACATGACAAAGACGATGACGACCGCGGCATGAGAACCCCCCTTCCTCCCCTTACCCGTGGCTGGTTCTGACCAGCATGGGCCGCTCCTGCCCATATCCCCTAGGCTAGAGTGGTGCATTATGACCTAAGCGCCCTAGTTTCTCACGTCGTCATGGTAAAAGTTGGTGGCTGGCTAAACATGCACATCCCCCGTCTGTATACCCGGGCTAGAGTTTGGTCAACGGCATGCTCTGCTACTCGTCAAAGGCGAGAAAAAATATATAAGACCATCTCACAAACATCTTGTTTCGGGGATGGGATGGGGGAGGGGTTCCGCCCTAGATATAGGCGCATTGACTTAACGGTTGACGCGCCCCCAATCTTTTCTTAACAATGAAAAACCATTTTTTTTAAAGTCGCGGGTACAATAATGTTATTACTTTTTTTGCATTGGAAAAAATCGATTGAAACAAAAATGTTGATTTGAATATAAACAACTTCAATTCAATTTAAAAATCAATGGCACTATAGAATACAACATTTAAGTACACTAACCATAAAGTATTATTTCAAATGACCGTTGAAGAGGTCGTGGCCGCGACCTTGAGCATCACCGCGTCAAGGTCATCCCACACGCGGTGTGTGTGTGTGTGTGTACACCTTGAAGTGCGCGAGTTTACGTTTGTTTGTTCCCCTCTTGAAACTCTTCGCAAATAATTCGCACGCCGGAATGTGTGTTTTACGACTGGGAAATGTGTAGATGAAGAGTTTAAATATTTGTCATGCGTATATCAGCAAATCGTCAAGTCTTTCATCCCAGGTATATATTTTGTAATTTTTACGAAACATTACAAACCAGTTAAACGTAAAATAAAACAATTCCAAAAACAACACTCATTGTACAGTGTTCACTTATACTGATCGAGACAATGACTAATAAAATTCGTCCTCCTACGTCTCGACTCTCAATGAGAGAAGAAGAAGTATTGTCCCGAACTCGAATTGGCCACTCGCGTCTAACTCACGGATATCTCTTAATCAGAGAAATTATTATTCCTAGATGTGACACAAGTGATGTACCTTTAAACGTACATCATATGCTAGCAGAATGTTACCCCCGTCTGGGTCCGGGGTAGAATTGCCCCAGAGCATGGCTCTGCTAATCGTAAAAGGCGATTCAAGAGAAAAAGTCCACCTCGCAAACATCAGCTAGTTATAGAGCGGAGTATCTTACTCCCCGAAACTAGAGGCGAGCTCTGGCAATCGTCGTCGGGGACCTTGTCCCCTTCCCTTGACGACCCCCCGGCGACAATGACAATGACACAACGAACGATGACAAAGACGATGACGACCGCGACGTGAGAACCCCCCCACCCCTTCCTCCCCTTACCCGTGGCTGGTTCTGACCAGCATGGGCTCCTCCTCCCCACCCCCCTTAGGCTAGAGTGGTGCATTATGACCTAACGGTTGACGCGTCCTTAATCCAAATAAACCAAAAAAAAAAAAAAAATATGATGCCTTGCGCATGCAATTTGATCTCTCCCAATCATATGCAGAACTTCTATCATATGATAACGGCGACAAACTTTCTAAATTTATCATCCAAAGTAATCTATTTAACAAAATTTAATTCACATCATACCCATTTATTGAATTTATTTATTTTCATTCAAATATATACCTTTTGTTTTGATATAACTATCAATTTATTTTGTTATTAATACACTTAGAAAACTATATAATCATTCTAACACACCATTAACTCATCTCATCAACTTTCATTATCACGGGCGGCACAATATGACCTAACCGGCTGAAGCGCCCTAATTTCTCACGTCGTCAATAGTTTCTTTAAGTTTCATGTTATTTTGCTGAACCATGTTGATGTCTTCACGGCCACAGCAGCTTCAGGAATTGAATTTTTGGGCTTGGTGATGGTCTTGGCCGTTTTGTTAAACATTGTTATATTGTCACATGATTTGTTGCTACAGCTTGTGCTAATAATATTGGAAGATTAGTTGCTGTAATCTGTTTAAAACTTTTCCGTGCATCATGTACGTTTAGTCTGTTAACAACCATTACCTCACGTATCTTCTTCTCTTTGGCCCAGAGCATGGCTCTGCTTATCGTTAAAGGCGATTCAAGAGAAAAAGTCCACCTCGCAAACATCAGCTAGAAAGAGCGGAGTATCTTACTACCCGAAACTAGAGGCGAGCTCTGGCAAATGCGTCCGGGATTGCCTCTCCTTCCCTGTTTCTCAGGTTAGATTTTGGCACCGGATGGCTTGCTAATCAGGTAAAAGGCGATTCAAGGAATAAATTGTTCGACTGAGACATCCGTTGAAAATGCGGAGTATCTTTCCCAGATTAGGCGAGCTTGGCAATCGTGCGGGACCTTGTTCCCTTCCTTAGAACTCTCCCGGCGACGATGACAAGTTTCATCAGTAAAACGATGACAAGACGATGACGCTCGTTGAGCAACCCCCTTGCCTCCATCTTAAGCGTCAGGATTCACCAGCATGGCCCACACTCAGCCCCCCCCCCCGTTAGCTAAGCTGGGCAATTATGAGCTACGGTTGCACGCGTCCTGACCATCAAAAACAACACTTGACGCCCACCGGCGACGATGACAATGACACAACGAACGATGACAAAGACGATGACGACCGCGACGTGAGAAACCCACCTCCCTCCCCTGTACCCGTGGTCTGGTTCTGACCAGCATGGGCCCCTCCTCCCCACCCCCTTAGGCTAGAGTGGTGCATTATGACCTAACGGTTGATGCGTCCTTAATCCAAATAAATAAAATAAAAAAATGTGTTTTGAAGGTGAGGATTAGAATTTCTTCTCCATCAACACGGGTCATAATTCGATACAAATCGATGACGCCGTGTTTCAAGAGTTCCTGTTTCATCTCTTCATTCATGACGTCTTGGGGATTAAATTCGCCTTGGTTTACAAATGGAAGGGGAGATCGAGTAAGGGAAATTAATTCCCTGCTCCTTCAGTTGCTTCAGATCCTTTTGAATAATTTATTTGTTCATGAGGTTTTGACCCAAATGTCAAAAAGATAGTCAAACTTCGTCGATTTTAACAGAACTCTCCTCCGTCGGCCGGTGCATGGTCAACAACGAGCAATCTAATTGCGAAAGGCGTCAGGAAAATGCCACAGAGCACGGACTCAGCTCTCAACAATGCGATTCAAGAAAAAATTAATCTCTAACCCAGAATTAATGGAATTGAAACTTTCTTTCTGAATTAAACTTTCTTTCTTAATTATGAACGAACACGGTATTACTCTCGAAAAAGAGGGACTCTGGCGGTGCGCCGGGGGAACCCCCTTCCCCCTTACCCGTGGCTGGTTGACCAGCATGGCCTCCTCCCACCCCCCTTGAGCAGAGTGGTGCATTATGACCTAACGTTGACGCGTCCTTAATCCACAATAAAGCCAAACAACAGTAACTCTGACTGCATGTCATTTGCAGTCTCAACAACGAGCAATCTATTGCGCTGGGCGCGGGGTAGAATTGCCACAGAGCACGGATCTGCTTCTCGAACAATGCGATTCAAGAGAAAAAATTAATCTCTCAAACATCAGCTAGCAATAATTAGTAATAAACTTTCTTTCTTAATTATAAACTTTCTTTCTTAATTATTAAGAAAGAAAGTTTATTACTCCTCGAAAAATGAGGCGAGCTCTGGCGGTCGTCGTCGGGGACACCTCTCCCTTCCCTTTATTACCACACCGTCGAAGACGACTGAGACAATACGAACGATGACAAAGACGACGACGACCATAATGTGGGGGAACCACCAGCATTTAACCTCCCCTTTCCCTCCATTGCTCTCTGTCCTTTGCTATTCGCCAGGCCTGATTTTCTCAAAGGCTTTTGACATTGAAAAAGCATACGATACAACATGGAGGTATAATATACTTCAACAGATTCACGAGTGGGGTTTTAGAGGGCACATGCCAAAATTTTTAGAAAACTTTTTAAAAGATAGAATTTTCAAAGTGCGTGTTAACAATGTTTTGTCAGACTCGTTCTCACTGGAAACAGGTGTACCACAAGGCTCGGTCTTGTCGGTATCACTGTTTGCTATTGGAATAAACAGTGTAGTGGATTGTATTCCAAAGAGCCTAATGTCATGCCTATTTGTAGATGACCTGGGAATCTTCTACAGATCGGTAAATTTATCAACAGCTCAAAGACACGTGCAAATTGGATTGAACAATATAAGCGAATGGGCTCGAAAGCGGGGGACACGATTCTCTCCCGAAAAAACTCAGTGCATTCACTTTTGCCGTCTTCAAGGAATCCAAAATGACCCACAACTATCGTTTAACAATGTAGAACTTCTATTCAAAACAAATGTCCGTCTTCTCGGCATAGTGTTTGACAAAAAGCTAAATTGGAAAGACCACGTTTAATCCAGTCCCTGGCCATAAGACCCGTAGGAATTTCGACCTCGATGGAATTTTTCTTCTGATCCTATTAGGGTATACCTTAGGGATAAAAAAAATCTTGGGTAGACATCTGGCATTACGGGCCTAAGTTTTTTACGACGCCATCTTGTTTTGGGCATATACATATAGTACATGCTCTAGGTTTTCATACATTTTCTATACTTTTGATTATAGATGTAATAAATCTGACGTTATATTTGGATTCTTCATAAAATTTCAAATAAAATAAAACTAATTTGGTCTTCCTGGGTACATTGTGGGATTATTTTTAGGGAATAACATATTATTAGTTCTGCATATAGGTGCACTAATACACAAATACAATCCCTGACCATAAGACCCGTAGGAATTTCGACCTCGATGGAATTTTTCTTCTGATCCTGTTAGGGTATACCTTAGTGATAAAAAAAAACTTGGGTAGACATCTGGCATTCCGGAACAAAGTTTTTTTACGACGCCATCTTGTTTTGGACTTATGTATAAAGTGCACGCTCTAGGTTTTCATACATTTTCTATACTTTTGAATACAGCTATAATAAATCTGACATGTGATTTGGATTCTCCGTTACATTTCCAATTAAATAATACTAATTTGGTCTTCCTGGGTACATTTTGCGGCTATTTATTGGAAAATAAAAAATAAAATTCATCACAAAAATTGTATATTATTTTTTATTTATTGCCATGAACATCAAAGGTTTACTTTGGTATTCACAGATGGCTCCAAAATTGACAACAAGGTTGGAAGTGCTTTTTATTGCTCCACCTTAACTGAACGTTTCAGGCTAAGCGACGTGTGTTCAGTTTTCACTGCAGAGTTATTCGCCATCCGTGAAGCTCTTAAATACATTCTACGCTGTCGTTGTGGAGAATACCTTTTGTGTTCAGATAGTTTAAGTTCACTTCAAGCTATAGAACTCATGTATTCAAGTCATCATTTGGTACAAGACATCCAATTCTATTTAGAAAAACTAACCTCTAAGGGTTATATAATAGAGTTTTGCTGGATACCTGGACACGTGGGCATAGAGGGAAATGAACACGCTGATAGGGCTGCTAAGGAAGCTTCCCAGCGTCGCGACGTTGATTTCAATCTAGTTCCCGTTCCAGATGTCAAGAGTGGATTCAAGCAAAGATTGTTGTATTTGCGACAAACATCTTGGGATGTGTTGCAAAATAACAAATTGCGTAGTGTGATGCCCACATTGACTAACAAAATTCGTCCACCTACGTCTCGACTCTCTCGTAGAGAAGAGGTGGTATTTTCTAGACTTCGTATAGGGCACACACGCCTAACACACGGATATCTCTTAACCAGAGAAAAGGTTATTCCCATATGTGACACATGTGATGTACCTTTAACCGTACATCATATGCTAGCAGAATGTACCAAATATGATGCCTTGCGCATGCAATTTGATCTCTCCCAATCATATGAAGAACTTCTATCATATGATAACGGCGACAAACTTTCCAAATTTCTCATCCAAAGTAATCTATTTAACAAACTTTAATTAACTTCATACACATTTCTTTCTTTTCTTTCTTTTCATTTACATACATAACTTTTATTTTGCTATTACTTTCTTCATCTTCAATTTATTTTGTTATTTATACACTTAGAAAACAATCTAATCATCAAACATACCTGCATTAACTCTTCTAATTTACTTTCATTCACAGGCGGCGCAATATGACCTAACCGGTTGAAGCGCCCTAGTTTCTCACTTTATTATTATTATCAAAGGCCATGGCCCTCCCCCGACCCGACCCGACCCCGATTAAGCTTCCGCCCCGGCCCCTTGCCCCCGGCCACTTACCACCACGACCTTCCCTTAATTGTGGGTGTCTGGGCCCGGGGTAGAATTGGCCCAGAGCATGGCTCTGCTAATCGTAAAAGGCGATTCAAGAGAAAAAGTCCACCTCGCAAACATCAGCTAGAAAGAGCGGAGTATCTATACTCCGAAACTAGAGGCGAGCTCTGGCAATGATCTGTCGGGGTACATTGTCCCTTCCTTGACGACCCCGGCGGACGTGACAGAACAACGACGATGACAGACGATACGACCGCGAGTTGGGAAACGCCCTTTTCTCCCTTTCCGTGGCTGGTTCTGACCAGCATGGGCCTCCCCCGACCCCCCTTAGGCTAGAGTGGTGCATTATGACCTAACGGTTGACGCGTCCTTAACCCAAATAAACCAAAAAAAACTGACCAGTACCGGCCATGTCCATCCTTCTTCCTTCCGCTTCACCCCTTACGTTCCTCCCATTTGAAAAATATATGGAAGTTATTAACTAACTAATAAACCACATTTACACAGGAGGCGCAATATGACCTAACAGTTGACGCGCAATTAAACCTAACAAACTTCAACTTCATGAGCCATGCTCTGGGCCAATTCTGACCCCCCCACCCTCACATTCGTCACCTTACCCGTTGCTGGTTCTGACCAGCATGAGACTTTCCTCTCCACATTCCTTGTAATCCTGTCAAATAAGAAATTTTGAAGGAAAAAATTGCGATGTCGCTGAATTTTTGCAGAGACCTTCCTAAAATGATACTTATGAACATACTAAAACTCCCCTACAATCGGACTGGAGCTTCGGCCGCCATATTGAAAAATGGCGGCCAAAACGTGTTGATTATCGAATATCTCCATATTGGTTGGAGATAGACAAAATGTTTCAATGGCAAAAATATTCCCCATTCAATTCCCTACAAAAAGGTATCTTCTATAGTTTTGGTAGGGGCAAAGGTTACGTCACAAAATCGTGGTTTATATGTTGCTCATTGGAGTACCAGCTAATTTCCTAATTTTCACGCCCAGCATCAAACAATGCCCGGTAAATCCGTAAGAAATCGATTGAAATACAAAAGGACTTTTGTACAGGGTTCATGAAAGCTTCCATTAATATTTTAAAAAATCAGGTCTGCGAAATTGGATTTTGCATTTACTTGGATTTTGGGTTTTTCCATTGATGGCATTTCCTCAAAAAAGCCGTATTTGACTGTCCATTATTAAGCACTAAATAGCTTTGGAGGAAAAATTATTTCTATGCACACTGAGTTTAAATCCAATATGGCTGCTTATTCCTAATATCCACAACATCAAAGTTAATTATGTAACAAAAAGAGTGTAAAAAAAGCGCAAAAACAGTATTCATATTGTGAATATTAGGAATTAGCAGCCATATTGGATTTAAACTTTTGTTGTAATTGGATCATTATTTAAGTCATTTCAATGTGCGTAGAAAGAATTTTTCCTCCAATGCTATTTAGTGCTTAATAATAAACAGTCAAATATGGCATTTTTTAGGAAATGCCAACAATGGAAAAACCCAAATTCCGGGTAAATGCAAAATCCGATTTCGCTGACCTGATTTTTTTAAATACTAATGGAAGCTTTCATGAACCCCGTACAAAAGTCCTTTTGTATTTCAATTGATTTCTCACGGATTTACCGGGCATTGTTTTGATGCTGGGCGTGAAAATTAGGAAATTAGCTGGTACTCCAATGAGCAACATATAAACCACGCTTTTGTGACGTTACCTTTGCCCCTACAAAACTATAGAAGATACCTTTTTGTAGGGAATTGAATGGGGAATATTTTTGCCATTGAAACATTTTGTCTATCTCCAACCAATATGGAGATATTCGATAATCAACACTTTTTGGCCGCCATTTTCCAATATGGCGGCCGAAGCTCCAGTCCGATTGTAGGGGAGTTTTAGTATGTTCATAAGTATCATTTTAGGAAGGTCTCTGCAAAAATTCAGCGACATCGCAATTTTTTCCTCTAAACGTCAATATCAGATCTTATTTGACAGGATTATTGGGCTAGAGTGGCGCATTATGATCTAGCGGTTGATGCGCCCTTAATTCTGAATAAACTAACTGTAGGGATAGTACAATGTTTAATTATTTTATTTGCTTCATCATCTTCATCGCTCTATCTTTGATCCTAGTTCTCCGTACTTTCTACACGTGTAACATTTTAAATGCTTTTTGCTCATTTTACAGTAATTGATAATTATTATACTTTTACGAAATGGCAGCTCGCAGTATAATGATGTGCTCTCCATAACCGCCACATCATTTCCAATGATTTGCGCTATTTCGTTATAATATGATGTATGTTATTGCATTTGATGGGTGCAGAGCTAGTCTAATCATTGTTATTATTCGAAATAACATGTATTTAACTTTTACAGGAAGTTTCGTAATCGAGAGCCTTTGTTAAGGCAGTGACATTAAAATGAATCACAAACTAACTAATTAACACCTTCTTGGTTAAGTTATCGAGATCGGTGTCTCATCATTAATCTATTTATCTCTTAAGATGAACGTGTCTCTTCGATGACAAGTGAATGATGGTTCAATTCTCATTTCCATCCGAAGTGCGTTTAAATACTAATCATATTCGTTCGTTATAATTTTTAATGGAATTCCTGTTGTTTTATTATCACAACAAATATGACAATTCTTTCATTCCTAAGTAACTTGTGCCACAGATTGATCGTCTGGTTACGCGCATCGGCTGTCGCGTTGACCTCAAACTAACCAGGAAGAAATTCAAAACTGATTTATCATCTTCATGAGATGTGTTCATTCCTAAATATCCCCTTTGGAAGCAGCAGGTCTCAGTCAACTACTGCGCTATTTAAAACACAACCGATCACCAGGCAAATATTTGTTGTAGAATCGATTACATGGGTATGAGAGTCAATTAGTACTGGTATGAATATAAAAATAGACGATCTTACGCGTTGAGGCTCCACTTTGCTTTAAGTATTCATAGGTATGCAGACCTGGCCACCTGTTTGAATTCGTGTACCAAATAACAGGTGCCAAAACATGAGAGTCACTTCTTCATTAATTTTGTCCTATAGTTTATTTTATTAAACATCGTTTACTAATTACTTATTTGCTTTGAGGTATCATGATACATGTACCGTCCGCGTAGCCTGCTGCTTGCATAAATTGTAGGATCATTTCTCTATTCAACATTATCTAGTAGGATCGCCCCTGAGAAAAAAATGCACTTAATTATTTTCCTTTCTTGTAATTCCTCAATTATAGCCAATAAAGTACAAGCGGTTTAATTGTCTAGCTAACAATGTTCTTGTCCAGATTCAATAACGATAGAAACGTCGGTCGGATGTGGGTGGCCCGTTAGGTGTTGCAGCCTTCGTCTTGGAGTTACGTGTTTAAAATGTAAAAGTAAGTGAATCATTAATGAGGATGAGGCCATATAATTTATGAGGAGGGCGGATAATTTAGACCAACATTTGAATAATTCAAATTAAGGTACATTTATGATTCTCGGCCCTGTGAAATTAACGATATGAATACTGACCAAATTAGCTATGACGACCATGAACTGAAGTGGATGTAACTTGCTTAACTTGTAACAATATATTTGTCTCAAACGTTTTAAAGGGGGCGGGAATTAATTCTCGTATAAAGGCGTATCCTTCGTTGTACGTACCAAGCAATTTCGAATTATTCAAATAAGCAAAGGTACATTCTATTGCGAAGTGTTTTGAAATGCACAATGGACGGACTAATTCATCTGTGAGAAAATGTCACAGACAATGACAAATCTTCGTTGCAAAACTTGACCTATTTATGTCTTTAAGTTTATAATCTTCCTTTGAAGCACATTGTAAGACATGTCGTTAAAAAGCTAGCGGGCCGCTGTATCACTGTCAAATCTTCACCCATTGTTATAAGAAGTCTATTGAATCGCGTAGAAGCTTCTCTGAAATGTTATTTCACCTATCTCCGTGTTGGATTTAATAAGGGAAGGTGCGGACTTATTTTATTAGCATAACACTGAGACACATACAACGATGGGCTGTCGTAACCCTTTGTTTGAGAGATTTAATTTGCAAATCAAAATGTTTTTTTGAGCTAATGACCTCTAAAACTCATATTAGAAGAATTCTTTTAGTGGATGTTCTGAACCAATGATTGGCCCTTCACCTTGAGCGTTAAAATTGACGCTCTTAATAAATAAACCAAACAAAATATCACTGACAATTTCTGAACATCGAATGTAAGATACCTTAATTTGATAACTCGTTACAACTCTTTTCGAGCCAAATTTAAAATTCATATCAAAATTTGTAAAATCCAAAAAAAAACTATCTTTACTAAATTTTTTAATGTCATCATGTATTTACACGTTTGTAATAAAAAGTGAGATTCGGAACGCAGTTATGAACATTCAATTGAAAATGTATGTAGGCATTCTTTATGCATGCTGACTTTGTACTGAGAATATTCGGACTCTTGTATTAAATTCATTTATGGTATGTCTCCTGGTTGCATCCAACCATATTATTTTATGATGTACCTAGCCCGAATAAATCAATGACGACCACGACATGAGAACTGAGAGTGAGAACCCCCAGCTTCCTCCTGCTTTACCAGTCGCTGGTTCGACCTGCATGAGATTTCCTTTTCCTAGGCTAGATTAGCGCATAATCCTAAGTATTTAAAAAATCAACGACAGGGGAGCTTGGCAATCGCCGTCGGATTTTTGATTCTTGACGACCCGGCATTTGAAATGACAAAAACGATGACAAAGGTGAACGACCGCGACGTAGAAACCCCCTTACTACCGGGCCACCAGATGGGCCCCAGTCAACATAGAAGTTGGGTCTAACTTACTAATATGCCCCATAGTTCCCTCCGGTACTCTATGGCCCCGCGGGGGTAGAATTGGCCCAGAGCATGGCTCTGATAATCGTTAAAGGTGATTAAAGAGAAAAAGTCCACCTTGCAAGCATCAGCTAAAGAGGGGAGTATATTACTTCCCAAAACTAGAGGCGAGCTCTGGCAATCGTCGTCGGGGACCTTGCCCCCTTCCCTTGACGACCTCCCCGACGATAATGACAATGACACAACGAACGATGACAAAGACGATGACGACCGCGACGTGAGAAACACCCCTTCCTCCTCTTACCCGTGGCTGGTTCTGCCCAGCATGGTCCCTTCCTCCCCATATCCCCTAGGCTAGAGTGGTGCATTATGACCTAACAGTTGACGTGTCCTTAATCCAAATAAACCAAACAAAAAACAAAAAAAATATATATATAATCTTACAAACCTTACAACATCAAGACGGTGCAAAATAACTTACCCGGTTGAAGAGCCATCCGCCCTAGTTTCTCATGTCTTAATGATACGTTCATTAACATCCCGTCTGGGTCCGGGGTAGAATTGGCACAGAGCATGGCTCTGCTAATCGTACAAGGCGATTCGAGAGAAAAGTCCACCTTGCAAACATCAGCTAGCAAGAGGGGAGTATATTACTCCCCAAATCTAGAGGCGAGCTCTGGCGATCGTCGTCGGGGAACATTCCCTTCCCCTTGACAACCTCCCCGACGACGAAGACAATGACAACACGGACGATGACACAGACGAAGACGACCACGACGTGGGGGAACCACCAACCCCTGCCCTCCCCGTACCCTCCCTTTCCCTCTGTCCTTTGCCTGAGCCCGGCCTGATTTCGCCACAGACCACAGGCCCCCCCGACCCGACCCCGGCCATGATCACGCCCCGGCCCCTTGCCCCCGGCCACCTACTCCTATGCCCTCCCCTTGCTTGTGGCTGGTTCTGACCAGCACAAGCCTGTCCACCCCTTACGTTCCTCCCCTTTGGAAAATATATAGTTATAAGAACCTAACTAATAAACTACATTATCACAGGAGGCGCAATATGACCTAACGGTTGACGCGCCCTTTAATCCTAATAAACAATAACAACAACAATAACAAATAACATGTAGGGGGATCACTCCACTTTGAGTAAATTGACCTCTATTTTGTATGTATCGATAAAGTAAATTTGACTAAACTTTTGCCAACTAAACTTTTAAATATATATAGGCCTATACAGCATTCTGTCATCAGCCTCCTCGTCTGGGCCCGGGGTAGAATTGGCCCAGAGTATGGCTCTGCTAATCGTAAAAGGCGAATCAAGAGAAAAAGTCCATCTCGCAAACATCAGCTAGTAAGATCGGAGTATATTACTCCCCGAAACTAAAGGCGAGCTCTGGCAATCGTCGTCGGGGACACCCCCCACTTTCGTTGACCTTCCCGACGACGATGACAATTGACAACTTGAACGAACGATGATGACACAAACGATGACGACCGCGACTTGAGATGCAGCAGAGGCCCCTCCTCCACATGCCCCCTAGGTTAGAGTGGTGCATTGTGACCTAAACTTAACCTAACTAAATAAACCCAAAACTCATCAGCCAACTAGAAAGATGTGAAAACCAATAGAAATGTTCAAAGATGAACACGGCCACACTACCTTGATTGCAGTCATGTATCACGTATACCGAGTTAGATTGCTCCATTGTGGGAGGTCGATTCGCCTCGACTTATCTCGATCTAATATCGATCGTTCACACATAGTACATTGTTACGAGGCTCATTATTTCTCCGACAGTTTGTCAAGACAGTTAGACGATGTGTTGCGTCGCGAGATCTGGAGCCTCGCGGTAAGACGCTGGGGAAACAAAGTGCACGACGTGATTCAACACCAATCCTGAAGGGCCTCGGCTCGAAGCTCGCTACAGACAGAGTTGTGTCTTCCTCCCCTTACCCGTGGCTGGTTCTAACCAGCATGCCCATAACCCCTCGACTAGACTGGTGCATTATGACAACGGTTGACGCGTCCCTAATCCAAATATAGCAAATTAAATTAAACTTCTGAAACGAATGTTTTTTCATTCAAGTAAATAATTTCTCCTTCGCTATATCTATCATCTCTATCATTTTCTTATCTTTTCTAATGTTTTATTGTTACTTATTAGATATTACAATGACACAACGAACGATGGCAAAGAATATAACGACCGCGACGTGAGAAACCCCCCCTCCTCCCCCTACCCGTGGCTGGTTCTGACCAGCATGGGCCCCTCCTCCCCCCCCATAGGCTGCGACAAGCATCGTGGGATGTGTTGCAAAATAACAAATTGCATAGTGTGATGCCCACATTGACTAACAAAATTCGTCCACCTACGTCTCGACTCTCACGTAGAGAAGAGGTGGTATTGTCTAGAATTCGTATAGGCCATCACGCCTAACACACGGATATCTCTTAACCAGAGAAAGGTTATTCCCATATGTGACACATGTGATGTACCTTTAACCGTGCATCATATGCTAGCAGAATGTGCCAAATATGATGCATTGCGCACGCAATTTGATCTCTCCCAATCATATGAAGAACTTCTATCATATGATAACGGCGACAACTTTCTAAATTTCTCATCCATTGTAATCTATTTAACAAAATTTAATTCACATCTTACACATTTGTTTCATTTCTTTATTTCATTTACATACATACTTTTATTTTGCTATTACTTTCTTCATCATCAATTTATTTTGTTATTTATACACTTAGAAAACAATCTAATCAGCAAACATACCTGCATTCACTCTTCTCATTTCCTTTCATTCACAGGCGGCGCAATATGACCTAACCGGTTGAAGCGCCCTAGTTTCTCACGTCGTCGTCGTCGTTGCATAATGCGACCTTAATCTAAATTAACAAAAAAAAATATATTTATTTATTTTTAAAAAGCTAGAGTGAAGCATTATGACCTAACGGTTGACGCGCATTTTAACCTAATTATTTAAATGACCTTACGGTTGACGTGCCCTTAATCCAATTAAAATAACACAAAATGTCACATCATACTCAATTTTTTAATTTACAATATCAGAGGCTGTGCAATATGAACTTACCGGTTGAAGCGCCATAGTTTCTCACGTTGGCATTGAATCTTATTTTGCACGAAACATTGAACCGTATGCTGTGTTTATACGATTCAATGTTTTGTTCAAGTATCATTGAATTTATGGACAAAAAACAATCCAAAAGGGCATAGGTGGTAGTTTACAACAATGCTTCACTAAAATCGATTAGATTTTGTCCTTGAATTTAAGGAGACTTGAACGAAGCATTGAACCGTGTAAACCCAGCATAAGTTATTTCTGCGCGGTGTTGCCCGAGTACCCTATGGACGGGAGGCAAGTGTGGGTGTCCTGACTTGGGTTACCTAGCTGGACGACATCTCAACAGACCACGACAGGCACATGAAATTTAAATAATTAACAATCGCACACGGATAGAGAGACTCAGTCGATGGAAAATCAAGTCGGTATTTGGTCAGATTGGCGGCAGTGTGGGTGATTAGATCCCTATCAAGCGTCTAGCCACTCAGATCATTATGGTTTAGTTTTTTTCTTATCTTCTTCGTAAATGTATTACAGTACGCACTGGAATTAGAATACAAATCAACTAATCATAAGCAAAATCATGATTGCTCAGAACAGTAGCGTTATTGGATTCAATGTCTTTATTGTATGTATTTGCGAGCAAGGGGGCCACATCAGTTACTTGTGACAATTTATAATAATTAATGTCAATTAAAAGGTCTCTGAGAATCGTAAAGGTATGTAAGTAACTTATGAGCACTGTAAATTATAATTGCACACATTCGAGATAAATTGAATTTTGCGATGAATTAAATTCAATATTTATTGGCAGATCGATGGTTGGGAATGAGTATTTATCGTCACGTGTTCCAAGGTAGGCTTACTAATCACATGAATCAGAACAAAGTAGGCAACATTAATTTTTATTTTTAATACAAATTTGATCACATAAAATAATAAATTAGTACATTATATTTAATAGTTCTCTGCCACACCTGTATTGGCCTGCAACTGTCCTTGTTATGTAAATCTTGCTATTTGTTTATAAGATTCTACAATAATGCACATTTTACTGATTCTATACTCCTGTTCCCGCCTCCTGAGATAAGATAAACCAACTGATGAACTAATTTCCATATTTTGTACACGTTGTCGATATGTTTCCTGAAGCCTCAACTTGAACACAGTATTCGGGCGTATATATAAACCTTTAACCGTACACAAATGCTAGCAGAATGTACCATATATGATGCCTTGCATACGCAATTTGATCTCTCCCAATTATATGAAGAAATTCTATCATATGATAACGGCGACAAACTTTGTAAATTTCTCATCCAAAGTAATCTATTTAACAAAATTAAATTCACACCATACACATTTCTTTAATTTCTTTATTTTCATTCACATAAATAACTTTTGTTTTGCTATTACTATCATCATCATCATCATTTTATTTTTTATATATACACTTAGAAAACAATATAATCATCAAACACATCATTAACTCATATCATCAACATTCATTATCACAGGCGGCGCAATATGACCTAACCGGTTGAAACGCCCTAGTTTCTCACGTCGTCGTTGGTGATGGTTAGTGGAAGCTAGTTGACCTGGTGCAGTGATTCGCAACAGCGATTTACAGAGAATACTCCACCCGTCTGGGCCCGGGGTAGAATTGGCCCAGAGCATGGCTCTGGTAATCGTAAAAGGCGATTCAAGAGAAAAAGTCCACCTCACAAACATCAGCTAGTAAATGGGGAGTATATAACTCCCCGAAACTAGAGGCGAGCTCTGGCAATCGTCGTCGGGGACCTTGCCCCCTTCCGTTGACGACCCCTCCACGACGATGACGACAATGACACCACGAACGATGACGAAGCAAATGACGACCTTGACGACCCCCCGGCGACGACAATGACACAACGAACAATGACAAAGACGATGACGACCGCGACGTGAGAAACCCCCCTTCCATTCCTTACCCGTGGCTGGTTCTGACTAGCATGGGCCCCTCAACCGTACATCATATGCTAGCAGAATGTACCAAATATGATGCCTTGCGCATGCAATTTAATCTCTCCCAATCATATGAAGAACTTCTATCATATGATAACGGCGACAAACTTTCCAAATTTCTCATCCAAAGTAATCTATTTAACAAACTTTAATTAACTTCATACACATTTCTTTCTTTTCTTTATTTTCATTTACAAACATAACTTTTATTTTGCTATTACTTTCTTCATCTTCAATTTATTTTGTTATTTATACACTTAGAAAACAATCTAATCATCAAACATACCTGCATTAACTCTTCTAATTTACCTTCATTCACAGGCGGCGCAATATGACCTAACCGGTTGAAGCGCCCTAGTTTCTCACGTCGTCGTCGCCCTCCCCCCTTAGGCTAGAGTGGTACATTATGACCTAACGGTTGACGCGTTCTTAATCCAAATAAAACGCGACGTGAGAACCCCCTTTCCTCCCCTTACCCGTTGCAAGTTCTGACCAGCATGGGCCACTCCCCCCCTTAGGCTAGAGTGGTGCATTATGACCTAACGGTTGACGCGTCCTTAATCCAAATAAAATAAATAAATAAATAAACCTTAATCCAAATAAAAAATCTAGCAATCGTCGTCGAGGACACTACCACCTTCCCTTGACGACCTGCCTGAAGACAATGACGCTCTAACTAGCATGGACCCCTCCTCCCCACATCCTCTGTAGGCTAGAGAGGTGCATATGACTTAACGGTTGACGCGTCCTTAATCCAAATAAACAAAAAAACGACGACGAAATCTATGGCTTCACGAACAATGAAAAGTACGATAACTACCACGACGTGAGAACCTCACCCCCCCCCCTTCTTCCCCCGTGCTTTTGGCTGCATGGTTTTGGCCAGCATTGGACTTTCCACCCTGAACATCCCCTAGACCAGAATTATTATTATTATTTACTACAATTCAGAAATTAAAAAAGTCCGCCCCAACCGGGAATCGAACCACGGATCTCCCACTTTCCAGGTGAGCGTCTTAACCACTAGACCATCAGGACGGGTACATTTTAAGCTCTGAATTGTAGTTGCATTATACATCTGAATGGATAGATCCGTGGTTCGATTCCCGGTTGGGGCGGACTTTTTTAATTTCTGAATTGTAGTAAATAATAACAATTACACCTACGGGAGTGTTTCCCGACTAAACAAATCGAGAAATAGAATTATTATCAGTATGACCTAAAGGTTGACGCGCTTAATCTAATTAAACTAAAAAAAAAATGTGTTTAACTTAGAAAACAACATAAACAAATCAAACGACATTTTACAACTTACACCACAGGCTGCGCAATATGACTTAACCGGTTGAAGCGCCCTTGTTTTTCACGACGTCGTTGCTAGTACTTTTGCAAGCAGACAAGGTAATAGACGTGTATAAGATGTGAGCTTGAATGAGTCGAGGAGGTGTTGATACATAGTGGGTATAAAGCTCGTTGTGTGGAGATTTAAGCGGCGGTTACTTTTAACGCGGTTCTATAACGAAATTTATTTTCGAGGGTATATTGAACGATCGCAACATGACTCTGAATAACATCGAGGTTTTAAATAGCGGTGTTTAGCTAAACATACATTGTAGTGGAGTAAAGATTACTAACTATAGTGAAAAATGTGATACCAGCATAAAAATTTGCAATAATGTAGATTTTGTAATGAGAAATTTGAAAATAACTGGCTCCACGATGAGGTCTTAGTATTTAACTATTAATTAATTGATTAATATTAATTGGTTAATTATGTGACACGAGTTTCAAAGTGGCAATAAATTAGTCATGTTTGGTATTAATTAAGAGCATTTTTCACCTTTATAAATAAAAAAAATACATTGAAAAAATATATTGAAATATACATAAGTTATAGTTAAATATGTTGATTTTGCTGATTTTTTAGTTTTTGAACCAAAAGATCAACGTTAAAGTAAAATTTCTCCTAACCAATGATATCACCAGTGTTCACAAAAGAGCTGGTAACTATAATTAATATATCATTTTTCAATTTCAATAATAGTAATTACAATATATTTAATACAAATAACAATATGGCGTAAATATGTCTAACTATGGTATAAAATATGATACCAACTTTAAAATTTAGCAATCTTAAAGCTTTTGTAATGAGAAATTCGAAAATAACTGGCTCCAAGCTGAGTGTTTAGTATTTAACTATTAATTGATAATTAACATTAATTAGTTAATTTAGTCTTAAATTTCAAAGTTTAAGACAAATTTGTAGTGTTTGGTATCAATTGAAAGCATTTTTTTTTACCAACATAAAGAAAAAAAATACATTGAAAAAATATATTGAAATATATACATGTTTTTTAAATATGTTGATTTTGGATTTTTAGTTTTGAACCAAAAGATTAACTTTAAAGTAAAATTTCTTCTAACCAATGATATCACAGAGTTCACAAAAGAACTGGTTACTATAATAATTGTATCATTTTTCAATTTAAATAATAGTCATTACAATATATTTTACACAAATTAACAAATATTCTTAAATTGAAAAGTTACAGAAAAATGTTGTGTGACGTAGCAAAATGCATCTTTTGGGACTTGTTTATATCAACCTTTAAGATTTTGTAATAAGAATTTCGAAAAATCACTGGCTCCAGGCTGAGTTTTGAGTTTTTAAAACTATGAATTGATAAATAAAATTAATTACTTAATTGTGTCCAAAAATATTAAAGTGAAGGTAAATTTGTCATGTTTTGGTATCAAAGAAAGCAATTGTCACCAACATTAAGAAAAAAATACAATAAAAAAATATATTGAATTAAATACATGTTATAGTTAAATATGTTGATTTGTGATTTTTTTTTTTTTGAACCAAAAGATCAACTTTAAAGTAAAATTTCTTCTAACCAATGATATCACAGTTTCACAAAAGAAACTGGTTACTCTTATTTTTGTATCATTTTTCAATTTTCAATAATAGTAATTACAATATATTTTACACAAATTAAACAAATTTTCTTAAATTGAAAAGTTACAGAAACATGTTGTGTGACGTAGCAAAATGCATCTTTTGGGATTTGTTTACCTATATCAAATCTTAAAGATTTTGTAATAAGAATTTCGAAATCACTGGCTCCAGGTTGAGTTTGAGTATTAAGCGTCAACATTCGCTTAATATAGTAGTATCAAGCACTATCATCAACGCGGGGGATTGTTGCATGTGCCAAACGAATACTTCAATTTCGCTTCACCCAAAAAAAATAGCTCTGGTGCTTTTTGGGTTTTTGGGTTTGCTTGTTGGTGACAAATACTTTCATTTGATACCAAAAATTACAAATTTATTTTCCCACTTTAATATTTTTGGAACAATTAAGTAAAAATTTAATTAATCAATTCATATTTAAAAAAACTCAAAACTCAGTCTGGGGGCCAGTGATTTTCGAAATTGTTATTACAAAATCTTTAAGATTGATATAAACAAGTTAAATGATGCATTTTGCTGCGTCACACAACAAAACGTGTTTCTGTAACTTTTCAATTAAGAAAATTTGTAATTTGTGTAAATCTATTGTGAATACTATTATTGAAAATTGATGTCTTATTAATTAAAGTTACCAGTCTTTTGTTAGCACTGTGTTATCATTGGCTAGGAAGAAATTTACCTTAAATTTGATCTTTTGGTTCAAAAACTAAAAATCACAAAATCAACATATTTAACTATAACATGTTATATTTCAATATTTTTTTTTCAATGCATTTTTTTTAATGTTGGTGACAATTGCTGCCCGTCTGGGCCCGGGGAAGAATTGGCCCAGAGCATGGCTCTGCTAATCGTAAAAGGCGATTCAAGAGAAAAAGTCCACCTCGCAAACATCAGCTAGTTATAGAGCAGAGTATATTAATCCCGAAAACTAGAGGCGAGCTCTGGCATCGTCGTCGGGGACCTTGTCCCCTTCCCTTGACGACCCCCGGCGACGATGACAATGACACAACGAACGATGACAAAGACGATGACGACGACGACTGCGAGGTAATAACCCCCCCCCCCCTTCCTCCCCTTACCCGTGGCTGGTTATGACAGCATGGGCCCCCCCTCCCCACCCCCCTTAGGCTAGAGTGTGCTTTATGACCTAACGGTTGACGCGTCCTTAATCCAAATAAACCAAAAAGATCCCAAACAGGGACACATTTACCTTCACTTTAATATTTTTGGACACAATTATGAATTAAGTAATTAATTTGATTAATCAATTCATAGAAAATACTCAAAACTCAGCCTGGAGCCAGTGATTTTCGAAATTCTTATTACAAAATTTTTAAGGTTGATGTAAACAAGTCAAATGATGCATTTGCTACGTCACACAACATGTTTCTGAACTTTTCAATTTAACAAAATTTGTTAATTTGTGTAAATATATTGTAATTACTTTTATTGAAATTGAAAAAATGATACAATAATTATAGAAACCAATTCTTTTGTGAAAAACTGTGATATCATTGGTTAGAAGAAATTTTACTTTAAAGTTGATCTTTTGGTTCAAAAACTAAAAAATCACAAAATCACATATTTAACTATAACATGTATATATTTCAATATATTTTTCAATGTATTTTTTTTCTTTATGTTGGTAAAAAATGCTTCAATTGATACCAAACACTACAAATTTGTCTTTACTTTGAAATTAAGGACTAAATTAACTAATTAAGTTAATTAATCAATTAATAGTTAAATACTAAACACTCAGCTTGGAGCCATTTTATTTTCGAATTTCTCATTACAAAAGCTTTAAGATTGCTAAATTTTTAAGTTGGTATCATATTTTATACCATAGTTAGACATATTTATGCCATATTGTTATATGTGTTAAATATATTGTAATTTCTATTATTGAAAAATTTAAAAATGATATTAATTATAGTTACAGCTCTTTTGTGAACACTGTGATAACATTGGTTAGGAGAAATTTTACTTTAACGTTGCTCTTTGGTTTCAAAAACTAAAAAATCAGCAAAATCAACATATTTAACTATAACAATTATGTATAATTATTTCAATATATTTTTTCAATGTATTTTTTTCTTTATAAAGGTGGAAAAAAGCTCTTAATTAATACAAACATGACTAACTTATTGCCACTTTAAAACTCGGTCAAAATAATTAAACCAATTAATATTAATCAAAATTTAAATTAAAAGTTAAATAATAAGGGCCTCATCGTGGAGCCAGTTATTTTCAAATTTTTCATTACAAAAACTACATAATTGCAAATTTTTATGCTGGTATCACATTTTGCACTATAGTTGTGTTTTAGAAGGGCACCTTGATCCCACCATTGTTATTTACTTAGTGTGTTGTAAGACGTTGCGTTTCATTATTATATGGGAGATTAGAATATTGGATCCCCGTCTGGGCCTGGGGTAGAATTGGCCCAGAGCATAGCTCTGCTAATCGTACAAGGCGATTCAAGAGAAAAAGTCCATCTCGCAAACATCAGCTTGCATGAAGGGTAGTATATTACTTCCCGAATCTAGAGGCGAGCTCTGGCAATCGTCGTCGGGGACCTTGCCCCCTTCCCTTGACGACCCTCCGGCGACGATGGACAATGACAAACGAACGATGACAAAGACGATGACGACCGCGACGTGAGAAACCCCCCTTCCTACCCCCTTTCCCGTGGCTGGATCTGACCAGCATGGGCCCCTCCCCCCCCACCCCCCCAGGCAGAGTTTAGCATTATGACCTAAAAGGTTGACGCGTCCTTAATCCAAATAACAAAAAAAAAGAATATTGGATTATGCTTGTCTGGTCGTTTTGTTCATTTAAACAATGAACATTTTCACACTTGTAACTAATTTCCAAGGTTATATAAAATAAGTACATCACCACCATTATTTCAAGTTACATGTTGCTCAATATAAATATGTTTATAGAGCACTGAATCAATGCCTTTTATTTAAGATTCACAACTTTTTCTGCTAATCGTAAAAGGCGATTCAAGAGAAAAAGTCCACCTCGCAAACATCAGCTATATAAGAGCGGAGTATCTTACTCCCCAAACTAGAGGCGAGCTCTGGCAATCGTCGTCGGGGACCTTGCCCCCTTCCCTTGACGACCCTCCGGCGACGATGACAATGACACAACGAACGATGACAAAGACGATGACGACCGCGACGTAAGAAACCCCCCTTCCTCCCCTTACCCGTGGCTGGTTCTGACCAGCATGGGCTTCTCCTCCCCACCCCCCCTTAGGCTAGAGTGGTGCATTATGACCTAACGGTTGACGCGTCCTAAATCCAAATAAACCCAAAAAACACAACTTTTTGTTTTGCTACTCCTATCATCATCATTTTATTTTGTAATATATACACTGAGAAAACAATCAAATCATCAAACACACCAATTAACTCATCTCATCAACTTTCATTATCACATGCGGCGCAATATGACCTAACCGGTTGAAGCGCCCTAGTTTCTCACGTCGTCGTCGTACGACATTTTGTAATATAACAATGTCAGTATATTCTGTGTATTTTCAAGTCTGTTTGTAAATTGTTATTTTTGTGAAATGCAATTTGAATAAAATCAGAACAAAGAGTCGTAAATTATCGATCAACAAATTTATATACATCTTTTTGCAATTAATAAAATAACAAATTTTGAAAGTTTTTGAAGAATTTAAATGTTGTTTGCAACTTAAAACGCAAGTTATTCAAAGGTCAGTTTTGAGTCTAGCTCCCTTACTAATGCTGCTATTGCATTGTTGTAATTTGACTGAATGTTTAAAATCATACAGATATATTAAAACTTGAAAATAACGACATTAAATAACCTTTAAACTACACAAGTATTTCCCGAGCCCATCCTAACTTTCTGTGGTTAGGCAACTGTTAAAGATGTGATTACAGCCTATTATTATGGTCGCCGATAGAAAACGTCAAACCGTGTCAAAATGTATAATGTGATTTCTTCTCCACATCTTGTTGACCTCTTTGACGAATCCCCACAGTGACCACAGGGAAACTGTAATTCGTAGTATTTCCCATTCGTGCGTTAAAATCTCCGAGATAATTCACATGTAATCACGTCCGTATTCGAGCGACACGATCTGTTAGGATCTGTGCTTTATTCGAAGTTAAGATATTATAGGCGTGGTTTCGAATACCACGTAATCTGTGGATATAACAGTAATTATGTTTTGCCTTTTCTCTAGCATGAATTTGTTAAAGTGTTGTAAAATTTCCCTTGTGAACTGTGCAAACTGGGAAAAAATCATATTTTCGAAGTAATATTAATTTCTACGGCCCTTCCGTCTGGGCCCGGGGAAGAATTTGGCCCAGAGCATGGCTCTGCTAATCGTAAAAGGCGATTCAAGAGAAAAAGTCCACATCGCAAACATCAGCTACAAAGTGCGGAGTATCTCACTCCCCGAAACTAGAGGCGAGCTCTGGCAATCGTCGTCGGGGACCTTGCCCCTTTCCCTTGACGACCCCCCGGCGACGATGACAATGACACAACGAACGATGACAAAGACGATGACGACCGCGACGTGAGAACCCCCTTTCCTCCCCTTACCCGTGGCTGGTTCTGACCAGCATGGGCCCCCCCCCCCCTTAGGCTAGAGTGGTGCATTATGACCTAACGGTTGACGCGTCCTTAATCGAAATAAAGAAGCATGGGCTTCTCCCAATATCCCCTAGGCTAGTGTGGCGCATTATGACCTAACGGTTGACGCGCCCTTAATCAAAATAAATCAATAATCTTATGACATCGGCAACAGCTCCCTTGATTTCTCTGTCTTTCGAAGTAATTTGTTTCCAAATTTAACTCAAGTCAAATCGTTTCATTTTTCAATTAAATAACTAATTTGCTCCTGTTAGCATTTACCACTTTATCTTTATACGCTTCTTTTCTTTTATACTCTTTGAAAACAATATAAAAACGCACAAAAACAAATTCAATTTTATAACTTACAATATCACAGATGGCGCAATATGACCTATACCCGGTTGAAGTGCCCTAGTTTTTCACGTCGATTGCAAAGAGAGTGATTAGAACATTTTAGGAAGAGTGGACTAGCAACAGTAGTGTAGTAACAGGGTTGTGCTTTTAAGATAAGAGGATTGCTCAAGTGATCAAAACCTAACGCCCACTATCTGCAACCCTTGACCTAGACCGAGCTCAATATTTCACACCCACTTCTACCCCCTCACCTGCCTAGCCAGGTGGCATTAACATAGATATTAATCGAACAGAACGATATATTTAATTTCATCACTTCTCTACTCATACTATAATTAGGTAGTCCTAGCGGAAATTAACGACATCCGGTCCAGTGCCCACTGGATGACCATGCAACTGAACAATGGCTACTTGAATCACGTAGGCAGTGACGAAGGTGTGTATTTGGTTTATGATTGTTTAATGGACGTAGGATGGACTGAACTCGGTAGGGGGGAAATTGATTCAAGATGTTCAGTATGATGAACTTTCAGTTAAATACTTTTACCTCTTGGTCGACTGCTGACACTCCCATTTAATTTAAACAAGGTATTGCTCGTTTTATTGATAAAGAAACTATGTGTCAATTATATTTAACATACTGGGTTTTGCAATGTTGGGACCGCGAAACATGTATTTCGAAAGTAGTGTTGGAACGTTCACATGTTACAACAGAAACAATAACAATAAACGACTTGGCCAAATGGGAAAAGATGTAAACTATTGTTTAATCTTATAGAGTTTAATATGCCAAAAGTTTTTAGTTTTGTTTTTAGCCCTTCCTGGTTTACAGTTAACACCATTATTATATTCGACATTAGTCGTTTCGATAACAACTCTACTTCCGAGTATGACTCCCCCAACTAGGCCCGGGTAGAATTTGGCACAGAGCATTATGACTCTGCTAATCGTGGCGAGGCAAGAGACCAAGTCCTTCTCGCGCATACATCAGCTGTAGGAAGAAGGGGTGTAAATACTGCCCCAAAACTAGATGCGAGCTCTGGCATTCGTCGTCGGGGACCCCTTCCTCTTACCCTTGACTGACGACCGCGAAGTGAGAACCCCCGCACCCCCCTTCCCACCTCTATCAATGGATGGTTCTGACCAGCATGGAACTTTCCTCCTCACAACCCCTAGGCTACAGTGGCACATTTTGACCTCACGGTTGACGCGCCCTTAATCCCAGTAAACCATTTTTATTTTATATTCATCAAACTAACAATTAAATAAATTTTATTACAAAATAACCTATAACCGGTTGAAGCGCCTGAGTTTTTCAAGACGTACTTTTAAACCATTTCCCGAATGCTTGTTCCAGTCGCGTTGATGGATGAGCTTTTATGGTTAATTTTTGTCCAAATGTTTTGTATCGTCATTGTCATTGTTGTCAAGAGTGGATTCAAGTAAAGATTGTTGAATTTGCGACAAGCATCTTGGGATGTGTTGCAAAATAACAAATTGCGTAGTGTGATGACCACATTGACTAATATAATTCGTCCACCTACGTCTCGACTCTCACGTAGAGAAGAGGTGGTATTGTTGGATGAGCATAGCGAGCGAAGCGAAGATTCCATTTCACTACAATGGAGAAAAAAATCCGTAATGTTTTTTATTTTCTGTTTGTATTATTGTGTCTGTTAGCACGATTCCGGCTAAACCGATACTCCAATTGCGATGCAATTTTATGGAGGCCTTCGAAATCTCTGAACCAAGAATTGCCTCGTTTTTGAGCGCAATCAGCCTAGATCATGGCCCTGCTAATCGTAAAAGGCTATTCAAGAGAAAAAGTCCACCTCGCAAACATCAGCTAGTAAGAGCGGAGTATCTTACTCCCCAAACTAGAGACGAGCTCTGGCAATCGTCATCGGGGACCTTGCCCCCTTCCCTTGACGACCCCCCGGCGACGGTGACAATGAAACAACGAACGATGACAAAGACGATGACGACCGCGACGTGAGAAACCCCCCTTCCTCCCCTTACCCGTGGCTGGTTCTGACCAGCATGGGCCCCTCCTCCCCCCCCCCCTAGGCTAGAGTGGTGCATTATGACCTAACGGTTGACGCGTCCTTAAATCCAAAGAAACTAAAACAAAAAAATCAAATTTTAAGAAAATAAAGGTCCTGGCGGTCGAGGGGGACTTTCCGTCTCTGGACGACCTTACCGACGACGATGACAATGACAGCACGAACGATGACAGAGACGAAGATGACGACGACTACTTCCCTTCCCCTCCCCGTGGCTGGTTCTGACCAGCATGAGCCCGTCCTCCCCATACCCCTTTGGCTAGAGTGGCGATTATGGTCTAACAGTTGACGCGCCCTTAATCCAAATAAACTAAACTAATACCATAGGATGGTACTTTTTTTCCCATTTCCCCTATAGGTTTCATTGGCGCTTTATGACCTTACTGTTGACGAGCCCTAATCCAAATAAACTTACCAAACAAACTTATGGGCTATATGTTTCTGGGCACCCCTAGCCGAAATCCAATACCGAATCACACAGCTGTTAAGCTGTACCAATCATTTAATATTGGCAGGAGTGGTATTGGAATCTATGCGTAGTGATAAGTTTGTGTTTTGACCACGGGGGTGCACCACTTATCGGTGAGGGGAATCACAGAAAACAATAGCACGGTTGTCAATAGTTTGAAGCTACGCCCGACGAAACAAAGATCTTGACACGCCCAAAGAGCTTAGTACCTAGTTGGAAAGTCATGACAAATGTACCCACTGAGGTAGCTAGCTGCTAGGAGTGCGATGACGATATCCATCGAACGTGGGGTGAACGGAGCGCTGAATGGGCCTACCACTGACCGCTACTGGCACACACCCTAGATCCAGTAATCGAAATAATAAATCTTTTCATAACTCAATTCGAAAATATTAGAAATCTTCATCACTAGAGAAACTCTTTGATGTAATGATTAGAATGCCCGTATCTTATATAATATTATACAACCTTCTTCATCTATCACCAGCATGGTTGAATAGCTGTGGAAGTTAGCTTGTAGGCTGACGATCTGAATAAGCCTCTTTACTCTATTTAACTGGGTCCAACCCTGAAACTTATAGATGTCATGCACACGTAGTGTGAATTATAGTAAATTCACTTTTTGGTGTTGTAATACAGCAGAAGTTTCGTGCTTCATGCCAATTTTTCCGTTTGGCGGTTCAAATTGACAAAATATACCGAAAACTAAAAAATTCGTAGAACCCTTTTTTTTGTAAACTGAAGAAAAACAGTTGAACATTAATTTCAAAACAGATCCACCTACGTCGAACGTTGTGCTATTATTGCTGAAATTGCAGTTCGTTTTGATTGGAGACTCTAAAAACGAACTTATTTATTTATTTATTTATTTAACTAGGGAAACGCCAAAGTCGTTGTTAGACGAGTGAGTGAGCCATGTGTTGAGTACCCGGTAACATTCCTTTTCTTCCCCCTACCTTAGGCCTCCATAGCCTATCATAGGCTACAGTGGAGCATTATGGCCTAAACTATGACCTAAACTTAAATACCCTATTATTTATACGAATATTATAATCAAACTTAAATGCAAATGTTCCCGCGTACTCAACACATGACTCTCTCACTCGTGTAACAACGACTTTGGCGTTTCCCTAGTCGAGTTGGCTAAAGCGCCCTTATAGCCGAAATGTGGGAGACGTGGGTTCAATGGTCGGGAAAGATTTTGTAATTTCTGGATTGTATTTTTTAAATTATTTAACATGTTTTGAAATGCATATAACGCAGTGTAGTCCATCATCTGTGACAATACTATGGAAAACAGCCAGTACGAAATACGTGAAAATATTGCAAGGTTTACTCAATCTACGAGCGGAATTTGGGGGTACCTTGACGTCCAACATTCGATTAACCTTGGACACGGCATTTCACAGCCAGGTAAATAACAAACAAAAAATATTATTTCAAAATGAAAACCATTGTCGTTAAAATAATTCCTATACATTTCAACGTATTTTTCAGTTTTTTATTTCTTGCAGGTTTAAATCGCAACAGATTGTGCTCATTTTGTTAGCAGTTCTCAGTTACCTGGTCACGGATGTCTGTTTAAAATTTCAGCTCAGTCTATTTGGCCGTTCGGCCGTATGGGACTGGACAGACAGACAGACAGACATTTAACATTTAACATTTAACATTTAACAGAATTAATCACGACCAAGGCCCGATCGAGTAGCGTTGTAGACTACGTTCGCTGCGCTCACTCGTCTAATTAATTATTTATTTATTTACTTATTTATGCGATATTTTGCCATTTTCCTGATCAGAAAAAAATATTATAGTGTTTTATTAGCGCTAGGTGCAAATCTAGACACTATATTTTTACCTAGTTGCCTATTTTGGAAAATGGAAAAACGGGTGGAAAAGGACCATTTGACCCCCCCAAATAAATAAAATAAAATACATAAATTCGTATTTATAGTCTACCACTGAGTCATACAACTGATTTGCAGTGGGGGACAGTAAACAAAAGCGACCAAGCCAACCCTGTAGGCCCCGACCAACCAAAGATCGATATTTTTAATATGAAATAAAGCAATCAGTGGTATGACGTGACTTGTGACGTACTTTTAACCATACAACTAACTCGACCTCCATACTCCTACCCGACTTGGGGGGTTTTCAGCTATCTGCACACGCCGCCCCTAAAGATTTACAATCAAACTCGGTATATGACCTAATATGTGGGCCACTATTTATTTATTTATTCAAATGGACACAAATACAGCCATAGGCCATTTTACATTGTGCATTGTAAACATAATAACATTACTAACTAACTCATACTAACTTAAACTAAACATGATAACAGAGGAAATACGAATAGAGATACATGACTGATACGTAGCAAAAACAAAAAGAGAGAAAGAATAACAAAATTATAAATTAAAAATAAAATTGACAAACTAACTAGGCCTGGTTAATAAGAGATTTTACGTTAGTTAATGATAACGGCGACAAACTTTCTAAATTTCTCATCCATAGTAATCTATTTAACAAAATTTAATTCACATCATACACATTTCTTTCTTTTCTTTATTTTTATTCTCATACATAACTTTTATTTTGCTATTACTTTCATCATCATCAATTTATTTTGTTATTTATACACTTAGAAAACAATCTAATCATCAAACACACCTGCATTAACTCTTCTCATTCACTTTCATTCACAGGCGGCGCAATATGACCTAACCGGTTGAAGCGCCCTAGTTTCTCACGTCGTCGTCGCGATGGTTTGCAAATAAATGTAATTTATTCATTTCCATTCAAATAATTTCTCCTTTCTACTACCATTACTATCACCACTATCATCATCATTTCTTTCTTTTTCTTTTCTAAACGTAGAAAACAATAAAATCATCAAATAAACCATGTACTCACTTAAATAACTTTAAAAATCTCAGGCGACGCAATATGACCTAACCGGTTGAGGCGCATGATGTTTAGTTTAAGTTAGTATGAGTTAGTTATAGTAATGTTTTTGTGTGTAGTAGGGTGCTGAGCCAGAGCTCACTGGATAACTTAAGAATAATGTGTGATGTAACTGTACTTGACTCCCCGTCTGGGCCCGGGGTATAATTGGCCCAGAGCATGGCTCAGAGCCATGCTCTGGGCGACAACAACGACAATGACACCACGTACGATGACGAAGACAATTACGACCGCGACGTGAGAACCTTCCCCCCTTTCCTCCCCATTCCCGTGGCTGGTTCTGACCAGCATGGGCCCCCCCTCCCCCCCCCCCCCCCTAGGTTAGAGTGGTGCATTATGACCTAACGGTTGACGCGTCCTTAATCCAAATTAACCAAAACAACAAAAAATAGAAATGTATTTTACAAATTTTAATTTATTTATTTCCATTCAAATAATGTTTTTTTCTTTTGCTATTACTATCACCATCATCATCTTCTTTCTTTTTCTTTTTCTTTTATAAACTTAGAAATCAATAAAATCATCAAACACACCGTAAACTCATTTCATTAGCTTTAAATGACATAGGCGACGCAATATGACCTAACAGGTTGAAGCGCCCTAGTTTCTCACGTCGTCGTTATTTAACAAACTAATAAACAACTACATTATCACAGGAGGCGCAATATGACCTAACGGTTGACGCGTCCTTAAACCTAATAAACATCAAACATCAACATCAACATCTTCCCGACTCTGGGAATAATGTGTTCTGTAACCATATACTTTACTCTTTTGAACCATAATAATTAGGTACTTACAATATAGTTGAGTCAGAGTTACCTCAACCTTAGTCTTTCCGTAGAACTTCAATAATAAGTTTCGTTTATTACAACCCCCTTAATAATAGCCAAAACGTAAGCTAAAATACGACGAGGTAACTAAGCTTAGCAAGAGCCATCATTTGGTACAAGACATCCAATTCTATTTAGAAAAACTAACCTCAAAGGGTTATATAATAGAGTTTTGCTGGATACCTGGACACGTGGGCATAGAGGGAAATGAACACGCTGATAGGGCTGCTAAGGAAGCTTCCCAGCGTCGCGACGTTGATTTCAATCTATAGTTCCCGTTCCAGATGTCAAGAGTGGATTCAAGCAAAGATTGTTGGATTTGCGACAAACATCTTGGGATGTGTTGCAAAATAACAAATTGCGTAGTGTGATGCCCACATTGACTAACAAAATTCGTCCACCTACGTCTCGACTCTCTCGTAGAGAAGAGGTGGTATTGTCTAGACTTCGTATAGGGCACACACGCCTAACACACGGATATCTCTTAACCAGAGAAAAGGTTATTCCCATATGTGACACATGTGATGTACCTTTAACCGTACATCATATGCTAGCAGAATGTACCAAATATGATGCCTTGCGCATGCAATTTGATCTCTCCCAATCATATGAAGAACTTCTATCATATGATAACGGCGACAAACTTTCCAAATTTCTCATCCAAAGTAATCTATTTAACAAACTTTAATTAACTTCATACACATTTCTTTCTTTTCTTTCTTTTCATTTACATACATAACTTTTATTTTGCTATTACTTTCTTCATCTTCAATTTATTTTGTTATTTATACACTTAGAAAACAATCTAATCATCAAACATACCTACATTAACTCTTCTAATTTACTTTCATTCACAGGCGGCGCAATATGACCTAACCGGTTGAAGCGCCCTAGTTTCTCACGTCGTCGTCGAAGAGCCTTAAAATATAAATTACTCGCAGTACAAAACCCAAATGGGTCTTCTCGTTTTTATTACACATTGAAGTACAGCTTCGGTGCGGTGCTATATCGTATCCATAGAGTCGGCACCGATACATGTACTCTATCCTTCATCGATGACATACAGTTTACCATTCTATGTAACGTTTTTGTTTGGAGAAGTGAGGCGCTAATTTTTCTTTGTCGCTTATCCTCGGAATCTTGTCGCTTGTTTTTTGTTGAAGGCAGTTTTGCACTCACTCTATCACTATATCGTGCCTCGTTCTTTCAATAATAAAACGACCTTCTTCCTTGTTACAGTCTCTTTATTGCTCGCGCTAGAGATCCATTTACCAGCAATGTTCACATTTAACTTTTCTATTTGAACTCGCATGTCATCGCTAACTTTGGCAAAGATGTTTCTCAAGATTCGAGATAATATCAATTACCTTTCAACAATACATTACGAAATGCCGTCACTATATTGACAATGTGTACTACGAGAGAGGATGGAATTAAGTATTTGGTAATTTGTGGTTGTGACCGAACGAATTAATGTTATCTTTGAGATGCAATAAATGTAAAGGACAACCTCGTGATGAAGAAACTTGATCGATGTGGATCGAGGGCATAGGCGAGACCTCATTGGTATAGTAAGATGGGATGGGACGGGTAAAAAGAGGGCAAATGTGTGTTGAAAGAGCGCGTTCAAAATGTCTCTATAGGCTTATTAGTTACAAATATCATGTTTTATCTAATATGATATTTCCGATGGACTGAGGAAATATATATTTTAGATAAAGTATGATCATTGTCAATAAATTTTGGGGGTAATTTCGAAATATCTCATTCGAAATAACTTACCCTAGAAGGCACTTTCCGCTGCAAAGTAAGCCCTATCTTGCCAAAGTTGTTTGCTCAAAAACATAGGCCTACTCTCGTAAAAAAGATCTAACATGAATTTGGTTAAGATAACGCGTCATACTTAAAACACGGTTGCTATATTAATTAAGCTATAAGCTCTATGCTTGTATGCCCTTTTTAAGTTGATTTATTAACAATTTGTTTACAGAAATATCCACCAAACATGCGCAAAATAGTGTCAAAACTACCAATGGGAACTTTTACCGTGAAGTATGTTTAGTGTCCTTTCATCTACATACCCGTGGCTGGTTCTGACCAGCAAGTGCCGCTCCTCCCCATATCCCTGCATTATGACCCAACGGAATTGACGCGTGCTTAATCCAAATAAAATAATCACATCTTGATTGGATATTGCTTTACGTCTCATATTTATGCAACTTGGCTAATCGAGTACAATAGTTTCCCCTTTCCCAACAAACCACTAACAAAGTGCGCAAAGTAATATTTATATCACAGGAGGCGCAATATGACATAACGGTGGAAGCGCCCTTAAATCTAATAAACTTCCATGTGCAGCACTGTAGCAGGACACCAGCTATTTTCAAATCTGAACATCTTATAAAATTCTCCCGGGTGCCGCTGGGGATCGACGGTGGCGCGGCGCGCGGCTACTTCGGAGGCCTATAGTAAGTAGGGCAGTACACTTCTCTCTGAAACTAGAGGCGTGCTCTGACGGTCGCTGTCGGGGACGTCTCCCCCTACATTTCACAACCTCCCCGACGACGACGACGACGACTATGATACAAACGATTACAAAGACGATGGCGACCACGACGTGAGAACTCCCCATAATTCCCTCCCCCTACCCTACCCATAGCTGGTTCTGACCATCATGGGATTTTCCTCCCCATATACGATATACCTTAGGCTAGAAAGCGTATTATGACGTAACGGTTGATTCGCCCTTAATTATATATGAAAACTAAAACTATCCGTTGAAATATTTCCGATTAAGTGAGAGAAATATTTATTTCAGATAAAGAAAGAATACTTATTTCTCTTAATTATTTTTATGCAATTTTGAAATTTATCATTCGAAGTAGCTTGTTTAACCAAATTTAGTACGTTTATAACACATTGAATTTTCCATTATTTTTTTTGTTTTGTAATTTTACTATCATAATCATCTCTATTATCCTTATCGTATTTTCTTTTATATCCTTAGGAAACAATATAACAATCAAACACACCACAAACTCATTCAATATGACCTAACCGGTTCAAGCGCCCTAGTTTTTCACGTCGCAGTTCCTCAGCTTGGGGAAAAAGGAACTTCGAGCTTAGGCGGTGCCCGGGACCTACGTCTCGACTCTCACGTAGAGAAGAGGTGGTATTGTCTAGAATTCGAATAGGCCACACACGCCTAACTCACAGATATCTCTTAACCAGAGAAAAGGTTATTCCCATATGTGACACATGTGATGTACCTTTAACCGTACATCATATATGCTAGCAGAATGTACCAAATATGATGCCTTGCGCATGCAATTTGATCTCTACCAATCATATGAAGAACTTCTTTCATATGATAGCGGGGACAAACATTCTAAATTTCTCATCCATAGTAATCTATTTAACAAAATTTAATTTACATCATACACATTTCTTGAATTAATTTATTTTCATTCACATACATGACTTTTATTTTGCTATTACTTTCATCACCATTTTATTTTGTTGTTTATACACTTGAAAACAATCTAATCATCAAACACACCATTAACTAATCTCATCAACTTTCATTATCACAGGCGGTGCAATATGACCTAACCGGTTGAAGCGCCCTAGTTTCTCACGTCGTCGTAGTCCTTGCTTGGGCGTCCCTTCACAATTTTCCTTACTCCAATATACCTATAGTAAGACACCTGAAGATAGATGTAAATTGCACCCTGGCCAGGTTTCACACGAAAAAATTAAATTTAAAATTCAACAAAACTTTATTTTCACCAAATGGATATAAGTGACTTTAATAATATACATCCGTCAACAAGAAATTGTTAATTTTTTCTTACAACCAACACATTCTTATAATTTCCAGCATTTTTCGGATGCCTCTTCTAAGCTTCAGCAATAAACTTGTACAAGTTTACACATGCGCTACTCATGATGACGTGTGTCATGATTAGTGCCAGAGCATAATCATTACCCGTCACATTGAGGAACATTCCTAGAGAAAACAGTACAATTAGTTAATTAATTAGTACAACTAATAAAGAAACCTGCAGCGTTTAATTAGCGGGAATGTAGCGCTGTCTTTGCAGACCTCACAAAGCGCGGGATACGGAAGCGATGCTGTTCTTATTGGGACCCCCTGCCAGATATAATTAACGTATAAAAACCATACTGAAAAAAAATGTTGGTATAGTTGCTAAAACGTGTTTAATTCAGATCTGTTCGGGTTCGTTGGACTTTGTTCTCTGAGGGCAATGGGCATTTGGTTTGAGCCACTGATAATCGATTCGCCGATAGTTGATCGAAGATTGGGAAATTTTAATTGATATTTGATATAAGTTAGATTTATTGTTTGTTTTTATTCCCATATGTGACACATGTGATGTACCTTTAACCGTGCATCATATGCTAGCAGAATGTGCCAAATATGATGCATTGCGCACGCAATTTGATCTCTCCCAATCATATGAAGAACTTCTATCATATGATAACGGCGACAAACTTTCTAAATTTCTCATCCATTGTAATCTATTTAACAAAATTTAATCATCACACATACCTGCATTCACTCTTCTCATTTCCTTTCATTCACAGGCGGCGCAATATGACCTAACCGGTTGAAGCGCCCTAGTTTCTCACGTCGTCGTTGTTTTATTCGTTGGGCCCGGGGTAGAATTGGCCCAGAGCATGGCTCTGCTAATCGTAAAAGGCGATTGAAGAGAAAAAATCCACCTTGCAAACATCAGCTATAGTATATGAAGGGTAGTATTTTACTCCCCGAAAATAGAAGCGAGCTCTGGCAATCGTCGTCGGGGACCTTGCTCCCTTCCCTTGACGACCCTTCGACGACGATGACGACAATGACACCACGAACGATGACGAAGACAATGACAACCGCGACGTGAGAACCCACTTTCCTCCACTTACCCGTGGCTGGTTCTGACCAGCAATGCCCCCCCCCCCCCCTAGGCTAGAGTGGTGCATTATGACCTAACGGTTGACGCGCCCTTATCCCAAATAAACCAAAATTTTCCATAGGCTGGGGCCATACTTTGGGAAGGAACTTTCTATAAGAACGAGTTCCATTTCCCGGAACTTTTTAAAGAATTTCAGTTGCAGTAGTCAATTTTGTACTTAGCACCACTTTTAAGTATTCGTTAGCAAACCACCTTGGCATTACGTATCAATATCATTTATAATTTTCACATCGTGGGTATCATCATGATTCATGACCCTACCTCTCACCGAGCTCTTTGACAGCTGTAGGTATCCCCGTCTGGCCCGGGGTAGAATTGGCCCAGAGCATGGCTCTGCTAATCGTAAAAGGCGATTCAAGAGAAAAAGTCTACCTCGCAAACATCAGCTAGAAAGAGCGGAGTATCTAACTCCCCGAAACTAGAGGCGAGCTCTGGCAATCGTCGTCGGGGACATTGTCCCCTTCCCTTGACGACCCCCCGGCGACGATGACAATGACACAACGAACGATGACAAAGACGATGACGACCGCGACGTGCAGAACCCCCCTTCCTCCCCTTTCCCGTGGCTGGTTCTGACCAGCATGGGCCCCTCCTCCCCCCCCCCTTAGGCTAGAGTGGTGCATTATGACCTAACGGTTGACGCGTCCTTAATCCAAATAAACAGACAGCTGTAGGCCTACACACGCTTGCAAGTTGCACGTCAGCCACTCTGCAGTCGCATCAAATAAACTTAAAAATAACTGGGAACGTTTTAAAGGAACTGAAACTGTTTAGAGGTAAGCGTGTAGAAAGGAACTTGAACTTTATAAAAGTATATATTTTTTAAATTGATAAACTGAATCTTTTAAAAGTTCCTTTTCAAAAGGAACTCCCCCAAGTATTGCTGGGGCTACACATTGCGAGTTGTCAACGTGCTCTCCGCAGAATAGACTACGACAACACATGGCGATTTCGCCGCGCGGGTGTCAGGAAATCTAGTGTAAAAACAACGTCGAAAATCACGGACCAAGAGCAAAATCGCAGACTCGCAACCGCACTGTGTAGTCGCTCTCATTCAACTACAATAATTACGTGTTTACCTTTAACAATGTAGAACTTCTATTCAAAACAAATGTCCGTCTTCTCGGCATGGTGTTTGACAAAAAGCTAAATTGGAAAGACCACGTTGTTGAGTTACGCAAAAAATGCATGTTGAAAATCAACCTATTGAAAGTTCTCAGTAATACATCGTGGGGTGCAGATAGGACTTGCATGTTGAGAATTTACGGATCTCTAGTTTGCTCCAAGATGGACTATGGATGTTTCGTATACTCTTCAGCAAGTAACACAACCCTTAAACTTCTAGACACTGTCCACCATTGTGGTCTTCGTATTGCTCTTGGTGCATTTCGAACAAGCCCGGTAGTCAGCTTGTATGCCGAGTCAGGTGTGTCCTCCTTAGCAGAACGGAGAAACCTCTTGATGGTATGTATGTAATGAAAATTAAAGCTATGCCTAACCATCCAGCAAATCGGAATGTTTTTAACACGACATATGTCAGACACTTTGATAACAAACCCAAGGCATCTCTTCCAACGGGATTAAGATGTAAACTTTTGTTTAATCTTATAGAATTTCATCTGCCAAAAGTTTTTAATTTTGTATTTAGCAATAACCCGCCTGGTTTACACCAGAGCGATTATATATTTGACCTTTGTCGTTTTGATAAAAACTCTACATGCAATAGTGTATTCAAAATTAACTTTAGAAAGATTTGCCATGAACATCAAAGGTTTACTTTGGTATTCACAGATGGCTCCAAAATTGACAACAAGGTTGGAAGTGCCTTTTATTGCTCCACCTTAACTGAACGTGTCAGGCTAAGCGACGGTGGTGTTCAGTGTTCACTGCAGAGGTATTCGCCATCCGTGAAGCTCTTAAATACATTTTACTTTGTCGTTGTGGAGAAAGCCTTTTGTGTTCAGATAGCTCCAGTCCACTCAAGCTAAAAAACTCATGTATTCTAGTCATCATTTGGTACAAGACATCCAATTCTATTTAGAAAAACTAACCTCTAAGGGATATATAATAGAGTTTTGCTGGATACCTGGACACGTGGGCATAGAGGGAAATGAACACGCTGATCGGGCTGCTAAGGAAGCTTCCCAGCGTCGCGACGTTGATTTCAATCTAGTTCCCGTTCCAGATGTCAAGAGTGGATACAAGCAAAGATTGTTGGATTTGCGACAAGCATCGTGGGATGTGTTGCAAATAACAAATTGCATAGTGTGATGCCCACATTGACTAACAAAATTCGTCCACCTACGTCTCGACTCTCACGTAGAGAAGAGGTGGTATTGTCTAGAATTCGTATAGGCCATACACGCCTAACACACGGATATCTCTTAACCAGAGAAAAGGTTATTCCCATATGTGACACATGTGATGTACCTTTAACCGTGCATCATATGCTAGCAGAATGTGCCAAATATGATGCATTGCGCACGCAATTTGATCTCTCCCAATCATATGAAGAACTTCTATCATATGATAACGGCGACAAACTTTCTAAATTTCTCATCCATTGATATCTATTTAACAAAATTTAATTCACATCTTACACATTTGTTTCTTTTCTTTATTTTCATTTACATACATAACTTTTATTTTGCTATTACTTTCTTCATCATCAATTTATTTTGTTATTTATACACTTAGAAAATAATCTAATCATCAACCATACCTGCATTCACTCTTCTCATTTCCTTTCATTCACAGGCGGGCGCAATATGACCTAACCGGTTGAAGCGCCCTAGTTTCTCACGTCGTCGTCGTTGGTCTGCGTATTCGGGCCGTCCGCAACGAGCTCGACATGCTGCGATAAATAACCCCCTTTCCTCCCCTTACCCATGGCTGGTTCTGACCAGCATGGGCCCCTCCCCCCCAGGTAAGAGTGGTGCATTATGACCTAACGGTTGACGCGTCCTTAATCCAAATAAAAAATTAATTAATTAATAAATAAATAAACCAAAAACAAATATATAATCATCAAACACACCATTAACAACCCATCTCATGAACTTTCAATATCACAGGCGGCACAATGTGACCTAACCGGTTGAAGAGCCCTAGTTTCTCACGTCGTCGTAGTTTTTGCTTCTGCTTCATTGTTTGTCCAGTACAGTGGAGTCCTCCACACATCCCTTGAACTAGAGTTGCGCAGTAGACCTAACGATTGACACTTTAAAATTAGTTGTTACAATTTTGTAGTAGGGAGTTGTTATAAATTAAATAAGCACATACACTTCATATTGTTGTATACATGAATACAATTTTAATAAATTTAGGTCTTGATCAGATAGATCTTTAAATCTCTACATATTGTTGTTAAGTATACTATACAAAGCCATCTGCCTGAAGATAATTGTTTTCATCGAACAGGTGAATTGTCAGTCAACGTTCCCCTATCTGTACGTGTATCTTCCATCCCAACCATCTCTTACAGGCTGAACTCAAGATAAATCGTACAGCATCGGCCAGATAGCGATTTGATGAAGGCTTGTGATCACCAACTGACGGCTAGAATGTTGGGAATGTACTGTTCAGTAATCTATGTCGCAAATAGATGAGTAACAAAGAGACCGTGATAGTATTTAGTAGTGGCAGATCTCTGCTTATGATTTCGTGCATGTGATTAATCTCTGGTTGATGTTGCTCCGGTGTGATCTAGTGACGGGAGGAATCCAGTGCCCAGGTGGCGAACGCGCTTCCGGGGACTAGCCTGTGTTACTCAATTGTCGACGAACCGATGAAAAGATGGTTATGTGAAAGAGGAACTGAATATCAAAGCATGTTTTGGATTGTTGGATATGAGACAAGCATATTGGGATGTGTTGCAAAATAACAAATTGCGTAGTGTGATGCCCACATTGACTAACAAAATTCGTCCACCTACGTCTCGACTCTCACGTAGAGAAGAGGTGGTATTGTCTAGACTTCGTATAGGGCACACACGCCTAACACACGGATATCTCTTAACCAGAGAAAAGGTTATTCCATATGTGACACATGTGATGTACCTTTAACCGTACATCATATGCTAGCAGAATGTACCAAATATGATGCCTTGCGCATGCAATTTGATCTCTCCCAATCATATGAAGAACTTCTATCATATGATAACGGCGACAAACTTTCCAAATTTCTCATCCAAAGTAATCTATTTAACAAACTTTAACTTCATACACATTTCTTTCTTTTCTTAATTTTCATTTACATACATAACTTTTATTTTGCTATTACTTTCTTCATCTTCAATTTATTTTGTTATTTATACACTTAGAAAACAATCTTATCATCAAACATACCTGCATTAACTCTTCTAATTTACTTTCATTCACAGGCGGCGCAATATGACCTAACCAGGGTTTAAGCGCCCTAGTTTCTCACGTCGTCGTTTGTTGGTCATTTGATGCCACTTTTAGGGCTCACTTCTAGGCCCACGGTAGAATTATCCCCATTTCATTTCATTTCATTTATTCATCCACCGTACAATAGCATGGCTCTGCTTATCGTACAAGGCGATTTAAGACAAAAAGTCCACCTCCCAAACATCAGTTAGTATGTAGGGTATTATTGAACTCCCCAAAACTAGAGGCGAGCTCTGGAAATCGACGTCGGGGACCTTGCCCCCTTCCCTTGACGACCCTCGACGACGATGACGACATTGACACCACGAACGATGACGAAGACAATAAAGACCGCGACGTTAGAACCCCTCTTTTCTTCACCACCCTTACCCGTGGCTTGTTCTGACCAGCATGGGCACCTACTCCCTCCCAATCGTAAGAGGAACTTTTATCATAACGGCGACAAACTTTCTAAATTTCTCATCCTTAGTAATCTATTTAGCAAAATTTAATTCACATCATACACATTTCTTTCTTTTCTTTATTTTCATTCACATACATAACTTTTACTTTGCTATTACTTTCATCATCATCATCATCATCAATTTATTTTGTTATTTATACACTTAGAAAACAATCTAATCATTAAACATACCTGCATTAATTCTTCTCATTTACTTTCATTCACAGGCGGCGCAATATGACCTAACCGGTTGAAGCGCCCTAGTTTCTCACGTCGACGTCCTGCCCCCCCCCCCCCCTCTAGGTTAGAGTGGTGCATTATGACCTAACGGTTGACGCGTCCTTAATCCCAATAAACCCTATTCCTCGATATTAGAGGCGAGCCCTTGCAGTCGTCGTCGGAGAGCCCTTCCCCTTCCCTTGAAGACCGAAGATGACAATGACAAAGACGATGACGACCGCAACGTGAGAAACCCCCCTTCCTCCCCTTACCCGTGGCTGGTTCTGACCAGAATGGGCCCTCCTCCCCACATTCCCCTAGGCTAGAGTGGTGCATTATGACCTAACGGTTGACGCGTCCTTAATCCAAATGAATAAAAAATAAACGTTACAGATGTCATGAGTGGATACAGACAACGATTGTTTGGATGTGTTGCAAAAAAACAAAATGCATAGTGTTGTGCCCATATTGTCTAAATAAAATTCGTACACCTACCTCTCGACTCTCACGTATAAAGAGGAGGTGGTAATGTCCGGAATTAATTTTTTCATCAGTTTTGATTTTTTTTTGTGAATTTTAGATTTTTCAGTTCATTGTTGTGTCTGCATATATGTAACAAGATTTATTTATTTGTCATCCTTTGTAAATCAGTTTTATAATTGAATATGATAGACGCCAAATAAATAAATAAAAATAAAAATAGGCCACACATGTCTAACTCACGGATATCCCAGAGAAAAGATTGTTCCTAGTTGTGTGCGCATCATGCTAGCAGAATTGACCAAATACGATGTCTGCGTACGCAATTTGATCTCTTCAAATTATATGGAGTAAAGAACTTCTATCATATGAAAACGGCGACAAACTTTCTAAATTTCTCTTGCAAAGTAATTTATTTAACAAAATTCAATTCACATCAAGCACACTTCCTTTACGTATTTATTTCCATTCAAAACATATTTTTTCTTTTGCTATCACAACCATAATTTTCTTTACTTTTATAAACTTAATCATCAAACACAATATATATAAACTCATTTAATTAAATTTCAATATTACAGGCGGCCCAATATGACCTAACCGGTTGAAGCGCCCTAGGTTCTCACGTGGTCTTCGCCGCTTTGGCCATCGTTGCATTGTAGCTATCTACTTGTTATACCCGTCCAACACATTTCCACAATATATCTGTTTATCCCCTGTTTTCTCCCCGACAACGATGACAATGACACAACGAACGATAACAAGACGATGATGACCACGACGTGAGGAACCCCCTTCTTCCCCTTACAGTGGCTGTCTCTGACAGCATGGGCCCCTCCTCACATACCATTGGCTAGAATGGCGCATTATGACCTTACGGTCGTCTGGGCCAGACTAGAATTGGCCCAGAACATGGCTATGCTGATCGTAAAAGGCGATTCAAGAGAAAAAGTCCACCTTGCAAACATAGTATGAAGGGTATTATTTTACTTCCCGAAAATAGAGGCGAGCTCTGGCAATCGTCGTCAGGGACCTTGCACCCTTCCCTTGACGACCTCCCCGTCGACGATGACAATGACACAACGAACTATGACCAGACGATGACGACCGCGACGTGAGAATGCCTCCTTCCACCCCTTACCCGTGGCTGGTTCAAACCAGCATAGGCTCCTCCCCCCCCCCTTATGTTAGAGGGGTGCATTATGACCTAACGTTTGACGCGTCCTTAATCCAAATAAACCAAATACAGTGTTGGCTGGAGCATTAAGTGCGTCAATCTGATTCGGGAGGTCCCGGGTTCAAATCCTGTCGAGACCGGCAACCTTGACTGAAGGTTTTTTCCGATTTTTTCTTCAGTTATTAATGCGAATGCTAGAGATCGAGTCCTCTTAAACAGCCCTCGGACATCCTTTCACAATAATTGTAATGAACCAAATTTAAAAGCGAAGTTTTTTTTATGATTTTGAGTTTAAATTTTTTCCTTTTTTACCACGAAAATGGTTGGCTTGGCGCTCGTCAACAGGCGAAATGATCTGACGCCTTTTCAATGCGAAACTAGGGAGAAAGAATGAAAAGCTTGACTCGATCAACACCTATTTTTCACAGCCGAAGACTTTTGAAGGAGAGCTTGGCTTTCCTTTTTTTTTTTTACAAACTTTTGTTTTTGTGGGTGATTACATATACGCCTCTGTCATTGTGGTATCTGTGCTGATAGCTTAGAAGCTTGCGCTCGTGCTCGCTACATTCGGTAAGGTTCGACTTCGTTCATACACGAGAGAATACTCAAAATGTGTACTCATGTAACATTGACTTCGTGTTGAGTCATCAATTCAAAACAACATAAATTGTATTATTTAGTCGTCAACAATGTCTTGGCTCATCCCTCAATATAAATTCGTTTCCTAAGTGGTAGTTACACTTTATAAAAATACACAGTCATGCTATGAGTTCCAAGAAGTTATAAATTATAGACATTTCATAAGATTTTTTAAAGATAAAACCTAATTTTACGCTAATCTCTACGTAAACCTTCATCATTTTTATAAGTGACCTGCATGTGTCATCACTATGCAAGATTTGAACGTGTTTTACAACTAAATTTTCAAGTCCTTAACAATACAACTAGATCGTGACAAATTCAAGGGAAGCTTTAAAAAAATGTCAAATTATTTAGTCTCACAAATTTAGTTATCTCTTTTAGAAACATCTTGTCTTATGGTTTGTAAGAAATGGACTGGTACTGGAGTTATAAGCTGCCATTATGAAGTTATACACGACTGTGGGTCGAATAGCCCATGATTTTTTTTTAAATCTCGGATGACTAAGCATTTTTCACGTATTCATGCCACCAAGTGACTAGACAAATACCCATGATTCTTGCCGTTACTATCCTTATTAATTCCTATTTATATTTGTGGCGTTTTTTGCATTCTCATTGACAAGTATATGAAGATTTAGCCAGTTATTTACTTATGAAACTATTTACATTACACGGGTAAATAACATTCGCATAACACAACTTGCTGTAAATAAAACTTAACCGCCATATTGCTATGAATAATGTCATATTTAAAGTTGTTTCACAAAATTATTCATAAAGTTTACAAAATTAAGTACGTGGGTTCTTGAAAAGAATTCAGCTAGAAACTATACTGAATATATAACCATGCCCAAATCAAGGGTTTAGAGGAAACAAAGGCAGTCTACTGTGTCCACCTTTCCGAATTCGATACTCTTCCTCGCATGTACCAAATATGATGTCTGGCGCACGCAATTTGATCACTTTCAGGGCCAATCATATGAATATAATAAAGTGAACGGCGACAATCTTTCTAAATTTCTCATTCAAAGTAATTTATTTAACAAAATTTAATTCAGAGGCATCTGCAGGCGGCAGAGATGAGATTCCTGAGGAGCACAGTGGGCTAGACGAAAAGGAATAGAATAAAAAACACGGACATTAGCACGTCTGGGCCCGGGGTAGAATTGGCTTAGAGCATGGCTCTGCTAATCGTAAAAGGCAATTCAAGAGAAAAAGTCCACCTCGCAAACATCAGCTAGAAAGAGGCGGAGTATCTTACTCCCCGAAACTAGAGGGGGATCTCTGGCAATCGTCGTCGGGGACCTTGCTCCCTTCCCTTGACGACCCCCGGCGACGATTGACAATGACACAACGAACGATGACAAAGACGATAACGACCGCAACGTGAGAAACCCCCCTTCCTCCCCTTACCCGATTCCCGTCTGGGCCCGGGGTAGGGAAATTTGGGCCCCGAGCATGGCTCTGCTAATCGTAAAGGCGATTCAAGAGAAAAAGTCCCACCTCGCAAACATCAGCTAGTAAGAAGGGTAGTATTTTATCCCCGAAAATAGAGGCGACTTGGCAATCGTCTTCGGGACCTTGCCCCCTTCCCTTTACGACCCCCCGGCGACGATGACAATGACACAACGAACAATGACAAAGACGATGACGCCGCGACGTGAGAAACCCCCCCTTTCCCCCCCTTACCCGTGGCTGGTTCTGACCAGCATGGTTCCCTCCGCCCCCCCCCCCCCTAGGTTTAGAGTGGTGCATTATGACTAAACGGTTGACGCGTCCCTTAATCCAAATAAACCCAAAATCCCCTTCCCCGTGGCTGGTTCTGACCAGCATGGGCCCCTCCTCCTCCCCCCCCCCCCCTCAGGCTAGAGTGGTGCATTATGACCTAACGGTTTGCCGGGGTAGAATTTGCCCAGAGTAAGGCTCTGCTAATCGTAAAAGGCGATTCAAGAGAAAAAGTCCCCCTCGCAAACATCAGCTAGAAAGAGCGGAGCATCTTACTTCCCCGAAACTAGAGGCGAGCTCTGGCAATCGTCGTCGGGGACCTTGCCCCCTTCCCTTTACACCCCCCGGCGACGATGACAATGATGCAACGAACGATGACAAAGACGATGGGCGACCGCGACGTGGGAAACCCCCCTTCCTCCCCTTACCCGTGGCTGGTTCTGACCAGCAAAGGGCCCCTCCTCCCCCCGTTAGGCTAGAGTGGGCATTATGACCTAACGGTTGACGCGTCCTTAATCCAAATAATCCAAATTTCAATTTAAATAAAGTAACTATATTGTTTTGCTTCATCACCATCATTATTTTTCTTATATATACACTTAGAAAACAATATACTTATTTAAACACACCATTAACCAGTTTTATTTACTTTCAATATCACAGGCGGCGCAATATGACCTAACCGGTTGAAGCGCCCTAGTTTCTCACGTCGAATTTGTTCATCATACTTTTCAATTTTTCATTCAAAAGTTTTCAAATAATTTTTGTACTCTGGTGTTATTGTTTACAACTAGGAAAACGCTTAAGTCCCGCCGCGTTGTTGGATGAGCGTAATTGGTGAATTGAGCTGCCATGTGTTTTGCGGATTTTCTGTTGTTCTGTGAAAAAATCAGAACTTTGTTGAAATTTTTTTAAATTAAATCAAATTAAATAAAAAATTAACTTATTTTTTTTAATTAATCGTAATTTTAAAAAAGGAAAAAATCGTAATATTGAAATTTTCATAAGAAATAATTATTCGATTACGCACAAATTTTACACGAATATATTAATTCTTAAAATTAAGGTTCTGTGAAAAAATCATTACAATCGGATAAAGCATGTAGGAGTTAAATAAGTCGAAGAAAATTGTTAAAAATCGAAAAAAAATCGTAAAATTGCGATTTTCATGAGAAATAATTTTCGATTGCGCTCAAAAACGTGGCAGTTCTTAGTTCAGAGATTTCAAAGGCCTCCATAAAATTTCATTGCAATCCGAGTATCGGTTTTGCCGGAATCGTGTTAACAGACAGACAAAATACAGAAGAAAAAAAAAAAAAAACTTTCCCGGGAAATTTTTTTCTCCAGTGTAGTGAAATGGAATCTTCGCTTCGCTCATCCAATAAACGCATGATTTTTACTTTAATAAAATCCCAATTCCAAACAAAAAATAAGAAAGCATAGGCTTAATTACAACAAACTTATTTCTTAACTTACAAAATCACAGGCGGTGCAATATGACCTTACCGGTTGAAGCGCCCTAGTTTCTCTCGTCGTTTTTATAGATTACACTTAGAATACATAATAACACACATCGTACATAGGGTAAATAAAAATGTATGTGCATGCAAGTGCAATGCACATAATACTGACTGGGTACAATAGAAACATGATGTACCTCGGTACTAGTACCTGTACTTGTACTACATTGTGTTGCAGACGTAAACGATGAGTTGTCTGCCACACAGTTCACAGCTTGTTTCTTAGTCTTCACCATACCCTTCTCGTGCACAGGAATAATGGAGACAATCTAACGAGTATTAGTTTACTCAGTGTTTTATTACGATATAAGTGGACAGCAATTCAATCGTATAACTTCTTTATAAGCGTCCATTCATTCTTATATTATACAACACAAATAATGAGTCCCCCTACTTCCTACAAGTCTGATGAAATTTCACAACACATTTTTTAGTATATAATTCAAAAGTTGCCCTACCCATGACGACGTCGTCCGATGACCCCCGTCTAGGCCCGGGTAGAATTGGCCCAGAGCATGGCTCTGCTAATCGTACAAGGCGATTCAAGAGTAAAAGTCCACCTTGCAAACATCAGCTAGTAAGAGTGAGAGTATATTACTCCCCGAAAATAAAGGCGAGCTCTGGCAATCGTCGTCGCAGACCTTGCCCCCTGACGACCCCTCGACGACGATGACGACAATGACACCACGAACGATGACGAAGACAATGACGACCGCGACGTGAGAACCTCCCCTTACCCGTGGCTGGTTCTGACCAGCATAGGCCCCCTCCCCCCCCCCTTAGGCTAGACAGGTGCATTATGACCTAACGGTTGACGCGTCCTTAATCCAAATAAACAAAATGCTAGTACTCTCATCACCATTAGAAAACAAATATAACCATCAAACATACAATAAACCAATATCAAATGCGGTACAATATGACTCAACCGGTTGAAGCGCCCTAGTTTCTCACGTCGTCGTCATTTAAATCGTGCGTGGTGTGCCTTTCGTTATAAAAGTAGCAATTCGAACTTAGCTTCTTTATTTTTAATCGACCATTTATTTTATTTCATACATCACAAGGAATGAGTAGTGCCCTACAAGTTATGTCACTTCGTGTTTGCATTATGACCTAACGGTTAACGAAACATAACGCATGTCACGCATCTTGTACCGGGATCGCGAGGACCATGCACGCGTAGAGCGTGAGAATTCTGGCATGTTGTTGTGTTTTGTTGGAGGTTTTGATTATACGGAGCTTCCTTGAACCACCTTCAATTTATTTACGTTGTGTAAACACGAAAACTGAGGTAATTTTATATTATTTGATCCGATCCTATCTTAACTTGGGTATCGCAGTTGAGCCTATGATTAACATGATGCCCTGAGAAAGTTATGGGTTCGATTTAAAATGGGAACATTCCCGATTGTCTTTTGTTTTGGGGCAGAGTAATGGCGTATTCCATTGGCCGCACTAGTGCGCACTGAGTGCGATTGTCATGTTCCATGGGAATTTGAGTTCGCATAACGTCAACTTTCGCGTGTTCCATTGGACGCACTGCACTCGGCGAGTGCATAAAAACCCGCACTGAGGCGCACTGGCTTCAAGGGTCAGTGCGACAAATCGAGTGCAATATTTGACGCGGGACATTTGTATTTGTTGTTGGAGATATGGAAACGTCAGACAGCAGCAATGAAGAAGATTTGTTATCATAATATGCTAAACTCAAACGAAGTGAACAATACAATATTTTAGAGTTTCATAATTTACGATGTCGTTAATTAGCAGCTATTCTGACAATGAGTAGGGGTAGGCCCCTATTTATGTATGTTATTGATACGACTAGGCCTAGAGCTAGGGCTTTGGGTTTATAATGCATCATTATAAACCCAAAGGCTAGGCCCTAGAGCTAGGGCCTAGGCTTATACTCCGTGTAGCCAAGAATCATGATATTATGCCGAAGTAAGGCCTAGGTCTAATTATTTGTTTTTTTATCGTTTTAGTTTCGAATAAAGTTCTTGTTGTCGGGCCCTTTGATCCAGTTACTATTCTAAGTCCATGCTTTGATAAGGTATTTTATTGTCACTTTTATTTACTCCCATCAGCTGATCGTCTGGAAAGGACGCCATGTTTGCACGATTTGCACATTTTTCGTGTTCCATTGGGAACTGCACTGACAGGCGCACTGCTTCGCACGGGCGAGTGCTATGTCGTATTAGCACTCGTCGAGTGCGCACTGAGTGCATGCCAATGGAATACGCCATATGGTAAATATCAGTGATTTTATGCTATGTTGAGCGCGAAGTTTTAAAAATGTGTAATTCGCGCGGGCAGATATTGATGAAATTTTCAAGGGACCTTCAAATTCTCTGAACTTACAATTATCTTAGAAATATTTCTTATGAAAGATTGTCATTTTTTTACGAATATTTTGCTTCAGCAATTACTATCATCATCATTTTCTTTTCGGTTATAAACCTAGAAACAATATAATCATCAAACACACTCGTTCCACTAACTTTCAATATCAAAAGCGGCTCAATATGACCTAACCGGTTGAAGCTCCCTAGTTTCTCACGTCGACGTTTTTGAACAGTGTTAAACTAGGAAAACGCTAAAGTCCCGTCGCGTTGTTGAGCGAGCACCGGTACGTGCAACAACGACCCGAGTACGACATTCCCATAGTGTAGATACCAATAAGTCTTTAAGGTCTTGACCGATTTAGCTGAAAATTTGGAAAATAGGAGACAATGTTGTACTTATTGACCCTGCAAAATTTCATAACGATTGGAACATTTTTTTAAAAAAAATTTATAACCAACGATCGGATTTTGTTCAAAAACTATACAGCAACCCGCCTAGGTGGTATGTACATGTGTGAAAAATTTCAGGTCGATCAGAGAAACGGTGCGACCTGTACCGAAGCAGTTACAGAAAAAAAAGACACTCGAGCCATAAGAGTCAAGTGGAGACGCTCGCTACGCTCGCTCAAAAAATTTAATATATAAATTAATTAATTAAAAAAATTGAAAAGCGTTTTCTGGTAGAGTGGCGCATTACGACCTTTCGGTTGACGCGCTTTTAATCTAAAGAAAAATAAATTTAATATCACAGGCGGCGCAATATAATGATTTAACCGATTGAAGCGCCTTTTTTCTCACGTCGTCTTTCTGATAGATTGTTCAACGTACATGGGCAGAGGGACGGATGGACGGACGGACGGACGGACGGACGGACGGACGGACGGGCTGGCAAACAATGCTATTACAAAAGTTATGAGCAATAAATGCAAATCGAAAACGATGCCTGGCTTTTGTTTAGCGGGGCTACGTCATGCTCGTGTGCGACCACCGGAGTGAATGGCTGTGTACTTGAGCAAATCTAACCGCAAAATTAGAATTTCACAGTACAGCATTGAAACCTAGAATGCGTTTACGGTAATTGTGCGCCACGACACTTGTTAGAAGCTGTTAACAATTTACCAAGATTAGCGAGATTTTACTTGATCTGAACATAATCGGCTATAAAACTGATGACAGTCTGTAAACTTTGCCACTCCTCTTGCCCGTGGCTGGTTCTGACCAGCACGTGGCGCATTTATGACCAGTTGCCGCGCCTTTCAACAACATAAACTTAACGTAAACAATAAACGGTTCAAGTAGATAGGTGCCGTATCTTGATCTAGAATTTTACATCATATGCTAGCAGAATGTACCAAATAGGATGCCTTGCGCACGCGTTTTGATCTCTTACAATCATATGAAAAAGTAAAACTGTTATCAAATGAAACGGCGACAACCGGGGTAGAATTGGCCCAGAGCATGGCTCTGCTCATCGTATAAGGCGATTCAATTAAAAAGTCCACCTCGCAAACATCAGCTAGTAAGAGGATAGTATATTACTCCCCGAAATTAGAGTCGAGCTAT